>JBBPNZ010000153.1:0-33119 GCA_038091195.1 Phylloporus rhodoxanthus | reverse complement strand
GTTTCAGCGGGCGCGAGGACGAAGCATAGTACTTCATGGTTGAAGCCACACTTTTTCCGACAACAGTGATCTCGCGTTGTATTTACACACCGGCCGCGGTCGCCACTGCTGATGTCCGCGGGATGAACCTAGATGTTACGTGGCACCAGTCAATGAGGAGTATCAATACTGACTGCTCAACTCACCTCGACTTCGTCAGTGCACCTTGGTCATGTCAGATGTGCATGTAGTAGGTGCGTAAGATTATAAGTACTCAAACTGGCAACACTGGTACCTCGCTGCCTTGAAGATCCCGATATTCCGAGGCTCTCATTGACCTTTGTCTGAATCCTTCTTCAAATCGGTGATTGGAGGTCAAAAAATTAAGGCACCAAACTGGACAGATCGACGGAATGAGTGCAGGAAAATATACAGTTGATATTGTTGGAATGTGAATCCACACCTAGACAATATGGTTCGATTCTAGCCAGATTTTAGCTTCACACCAGATAGTATCGATGTCTGGCGCTGGCTCGAAACCCTTGAGGTCAGCCGAGTTTGGTACCAATGACTCCATCCCCCTCCCTATGGTGTGGTCTCGCCTCCACTTGTACGCGAGTCATCTGCCAGCTCCCATCCATCCCGCTCGCCTCGACAGCGTCCATCTTATTGAACGCGCTCATCATGCGTGTGCAACGCACCGCCCTCCACACTGCGCACGAACATGGTCGCTGTCGTGGCACCTCAACACGCTTCCCCGGCCCAACGACTGCTTCACCATGCTCGTCTCTCACAAAGGCACCCGATTCGAGATCCTCTCAGGGAATATCCAGCAGGCAACTGACCTCCTGGACCGACACTTTTCCCAAGCAGAGGATGCTGGTGACCACGAGGAACTAGAACATGAATTCATCGTAGCTCGACTATATCGCGGAAACGATGAAGCTGACCCATCTCTCTCTCAAGCTCCGCATCCTGGCATTCGTGCCATCTCGCTTATGTACACGCCGCCAATGCAGAGCCTAACCTCTTCCGACGCGGACGTGACTATGGACCCGGCGTCGCCCGTAAGGCGCGACCTACCAATCTGAAATGCTTATTTGTGTACAAAAGCTGTACGCAACTGCCAACGCCCTCAAAAGCGGACGACCGCGCCATCTACTCAAGGAGCCACATTTTCTATCCGCCAGCAGTCAAGAAATTATATTATACATGACTGCTGAGGTTTAACGAAGGTGCAAATGTCATAATAGTGTGTAGCTTAATCTCGAAGCGAATAAATATTGAGAGAGATGTATCTACTCGACGTACGAGCAACGGTCATAATTCCCACCTTGATTGGCACCCCACCACGAAGGGAACAGATGGGCAGTGCCCGATGCACCTTGAACAGCAAACGAGAGGATGAACACCATCACCTGAGTACCACCATCGAGGGCTGCCACTTGTGGGTAAGCATGAACTGAAATACCGGGAAAGGACACACCTGCAGCGACGAGGTAATTGTATCTCAGGAACCAGCGAGGATAGCGTGTTCTCATCCACCATTGCGAAAGGAACCCGATTGCAAAGAAAGATAAGAGAGAGGAATTGATGCCTGCGGCGAGACCGCTAATCGACGCACTGAGTGATGCAAGGTGAATAGGCTAAGCTTGTCCAGTGGAGATTGAATGCATACCAGATAATGGGCGTGTATAAATAGTCAGCGCGGAGCTTGGGCCAATAACGATGGATCAGCCAGAATGGCACAGGTGCAAAGAGCCCAATTAAATATGACCATTGTACCCATTGGTACCGCTCCCCAGCAGAGAATAATTGGTGACTAAAGCCACCCCACGCAATGGCTCGCGAGTTATATGCTTGGGGTTGCTGGCCAGACCAGATATTTGTTCCTTCGACAGAAAGCAAGATATCGGACTGGCTGTCGATGATGGAGTTCATTAACACTAGTGATAATTGTAAGCATCCGGAGAAGGAGATTATGCTGTCTTACCATAGTTTAAGACGGCACCAAGGAGAGTACCAAGGATCTGGGCTGTAAGTAAAGCACGAGGAGGGAGCTTAGCGTCTGTTAGAATGGATCAACACGTGCTATCAGCAACATAATCAGCAGCCCTACATTGGCCAATCTTGAGGTCGTTGAGAAGAAAAAGGGCTTGTGACGCAGTATCTGATAATAAAGACAGTGAACTCTTGTCCGTAGGTATCTACGTTAAACTCACTGTAGCTATATAAAACAAAATACATGTTGGCCATTGGCTTTCCGGGATGCAGGTATCCTGCGATCATCTGTACGAAGTTTTCTATTCACAGTCTTAGTGGTTTGGACACTTGAGCTGATCAGGTTACTCACGAATTGAAATACCAACACCGGTGATAGCGAACAATGTTCCAAGGAAGATGACACATATGAACCCCAGAAAAACTGCTATGAAAAAGCTCCACCACGGGAGTGTGGACTTGCTCTCGTAGATCACCACTAGACCCACCGCGAGGGATATCACGAAGATAGCGAAGTACCAACTATTCGGGACCTCAGGATACTGCAATACAAGCCGTTCTATGTCTGTTGCTTCAGTCACGGAACAACACCTACCTTGAGCATTTTAACATAGTGTGGGTCAATGTCCTTGTCTTCGTTGAACCGTTCCCGCACTGTGTCATCGTCCTTCCAGAACTGCCACTTTACGTTTTCCCACTTAAATTCTTGCCACCACCTGCGAAGCTTCGAGGGTGCCATCCAGCTCCAGGCAAGGCGTATATCGTCACGGTTCCAGAGAAGTAAGTGGGTGAACGTAGCTGCCAACGCCAAGTTTGTGGAGAGGAGAGTCATGACCCAAGTTCCAGCATAGTACGGTACTCCCTGTTCAGCAAGGAGAATAGGATCGACTTCGTAATTCGAATTTAAAATCAATAACTGGTCGAACACTGTGCCGTTCTCGTAGAACAAGAGCTGAGACAGCTATAAATTGCATTCAGAGGCTATTTATCCAAAACATCTCTTGCACGTACGAAAGGGAAATTCTGTGATTTCCAGATGTTGTTGTAAAAGATGGCAATGAAAATGACACTAGTGAGAGCACATCAGACTGGTCAATGTGCCGATGAAGTATATATTGCCATACATGCATAGTATGTATCCAATGAAGGTGGAAAACTGTTGCGTTGTCAATAATGCGATTGGTGATGTAGTTTGCCTTCAAACCTACCAGAGCCTTCAAGGGAAATGTAAATGGGTTTCCAATAGAAGAGATATACTATGAATTCGGGCATCAGTCATGATATGCAGTGACGTTCTTATTCAAACACCAACCTGCCAGTCAAAGCAAATGGAGAGAACACCGAGACCTTCATTACCGTTGGTTCCGCCAAACACCCTAGAGACGGCCACGCTGTTCGGAGCAGCAAGGCAGATGATGGAGAGGCCAGTAAGAAGGGGAAATATCCACTCGGGGACGAGTTCCCAAAGGAAAATACTAATGAATGTCAGATGAGCATTCGGTTAAAATGACGAAAGCGCGACGTACATTCCAAAAACAATGTAGAACACCTTGAGCCGATGAACATTCGCACCATCATGGAAGAATGTGTCAAACATAGTTATGAGCGGAAGTACAGATGGATAAAGCATCTTCGATGGATAAACCAGCATTGCTTTTGTTTTTTGTTGCAGGGCCTCAGAGGATATATTACTGAACCGTCCAAGGCAAACTCACCTCTTAGTATACCACCGATGCCGTAACCCAGAAGCTGACTGGAAAACAGCAGGAAAATGGAAACCACAGCATTGGGAGTGATGTTGTAGTACAGGCGTTGTACGGCAAGGACTTCCGTCGCCAGAGCAGAGTTTGCTGCTGAGCTAGCCATGATGATAATGAAGACATTCTCCTTTTTGTTGAAAGGATGCTAGAGAGGAGTGAGATAGAAGAGATCCGATAACAATAGAACTCACAGGATTTAAGAAACGGAATAGACCGTGGCGAGGGATGAAGGTCTCCATTGCAAATCCGAGAACGTAGGAGATGATCGCAAGGAACATTGACGATACCCCGACGGTTTGCTGGCGACGAGATGAGGGACATTGAATATGGAGATCATGAATACTTACTGGTTTGAAGTAATAGATCTCGGCTGCAATCTTGTGTAAGGAGCAGAAGAGGAAGCCAGAAGAGAGATGGACACACCCAAGGAGCCACCGAAGGCAGATAGACCAAGCCCGAGGAAGAAGGCACGGAACGTCCATGGATTGAGAGAGGGATCGTCTTCGACTGAGATGACGCGCGTTGCGATTTGACGTTCGCTGTGGAGGACCACATCAGAAGTATCATCATTGGGTTGGTTTGATGTTGCCTCGACGTCTGTCTTTGCATAGTACGGTATTTCGTCTCTTGAATCGACCCCGTTAACGGTACCACAGTCTTGAGCATCCATAAGAAGATATTGGATAGCGTGAACCTCCCTTTTCTACGAGATCTGAGGTAGTAATTGCAAACCTTTCAAATACGGCGTTCTTTGCACGCATCATTTGTTTTGCAATAGCCGACACTGCCTAGCGTATTGACATGTGGTCCTTGTCAAAATTGACTGCGTGAGAGGGTTGTAGTGAGTCGCAAGATCAGTTTAAAATAAAACTTTTGATTTGCTCTGGCAAACATGTTGTCGTTGTCAGTGTTGGAACACTCTGTGAGCTTGCACACTGTTTTGCGCCGATTGAAGATGACTCCTTTTTAGAGTTGACAAACTCTGGTGCGCCACGATTGTTCTGGAGTCGATGCAAACCTAGCGTTCGGATACGCGTCAGCCGTTCTACAGATAGGCTAAGCCGAGTTGGCACTGCAAACTCTCAACTTATGTATCTGATTGTCAGATCAAGTTTCAGTCAGCTGTGCTACATTGGCCGAAATTATATAACTGTCAGTTCATCAGTGGCAGTTGGACTTACGGAACCAATTCCAGCATGTTTCAGTCTTCCGTCTTGCTGAGTGACTTGAAACTAACAGAAATCAACATTATTTGGATACCCCCCAAGGTCCACCTTTCATGAATACTTACCGCTGTCGTCAACGGCAGCGCTAACAACTTCATAATCTTCCCGCCGTACTCAGCTGTGGAGCTGATGGCACGTCGGAAGCTTGTCCAGACGAACGGATGTGTCAGCTCAGTCATGAAATCACGATCTGTAAAGCGAAATGGACAGTGGGTTTCTATAGCTGTCACGCAAGTGAGCAAGCCTTCCTATTAGTTGATTCCTTTTTTGACTATCCTAAGGGACGACCATCGCAGACTGTACCCAGTTCAAACAATCGATTGGTGCTTCGAAGTTGAGTTTCGCACATCCCCTGAGAAGATACCACCATGGTGTTCGCTGCCGGGCAGGTGTTCGTGTATATGGCAATGCCGAGCCAGCAAGCTCAGCAAAAGGAGAGATGGTTGTCGGGTTTCCTGGACTCGAGTGCGTGTTAATAGTAATCGTCGGAATGATATGGATGCCACAAATGTTGAACATTCGGATTTAATCCGAGATGATTTGTACGTGTTACACGTTATGGTTAAGATGAAAGAAGTTTTGCATCGATGGCGTCCTTTGTGAGAGTTTCTGCTCCATCATTGATATCGACGACCTTGGATATGGCTGCCTGGAAAGAATATCAGTAGTGATTAATGAGATCGGTGTATGTATGTTGTACGCACCACATTTTGGAAGTCGAGGAATGCGCTCGCATATAGAGTCTTTAGCTTGAGCTCGGATGAAGAAGGTACCCAGTTGATCAACACCAATGGAAAGGAGATCCTCCCATCGCTGTGCTTCAGTTCGTAAGAGAGCACAACGTATCTCGGTGAGTTCTCGGGGAGCTCTAACAATGGTGAACCTCGTCATTCGTCCCAGGCAAGGAGAAATTCTGTCGAAATACCTGACCTTCTGCAAGCTCTTCGATGGAGATGTTGTCAAATTGATCATCCTCTTCCATGCTGAGGGTCTCCTTGTTGATCTTGACGATAAGCGCAGCACTCCCTTGGCTCCGCCTTGCGAAACGGAACTTGCGAAGGGAATCACTGAGGATCTTTGGTATGTCGACTGTGTGCGACTTTCCATCGAGTTGTGAGTGCGGTACTAGCTGGCAATTCCTACTATTGGGCTCACCATCGTAGGCAGTAAACCTCGCGTGAGAAGATTCAAATCGGGGACAGAGCTAAGCGCTACGTGATCAATCAATCAAGGACTAGTCTTCGCACTTTTAGTGACGGTAGCCTTGTCATCATGCTACGTGTCTACAGAAATTTAGTGACTATAACTGGAACCTTTCAATTTCCGCTGAACCATTGCAAAGCTTCTGATGGATGAACTGTTTGCAATGGCAGTGACTTGAGCCGCTCGACGGTCATTTAATAGCTGCTGATTCCCGATGAAGGCCTCATGCAGCTTCATCACTTCCTTGGGGATACTTTCTGCCTCACAGTTGCTGGGATGAACCAGCAGGAACATTGGTGTGAAGATCAGTATCGTTCCGGGGCAGCTGAGGAGTCAAGACAGCAACACTCGCGAACATGATGCGGACCGAACGGAAATGAAATTTACTCAATGGAAACCGAGAGGCGGAATTTCCATGTCAATGGGTCACTTGTGTCTGCTAGGTACGCGTGGCCCATTTACATATCGGATGGTGCATTTGATCGAGGAGGCTCGAATATCGGAGCAAACTACTCACCTACGCACAGGGCCAGGCAATACATACATGTCGGGCCACACAGTGGTGATCTGCCATCCACTTCACGGCGACCGCATTGTGTCATGTAGTGCGGTGGAAATTTCCCGAGAAGCAAACTTGCTTTTGTCCCTCAATTGAGCGGTCCAGAGTGCGGGACGACCGTTAGGACCGTAGTGCGCCGCGGGCATATAATCAAGGCTGCGTATTTCGCATCATTTATGCAAGCGGGCGGTGCACGATTTTACAACGCAGTGCCTATTAGATGAGATAACGGCTAACCATAGATGTGGCACAGGCACCAAGGGAGACAAGAAAATATCCTCGAAACACAATCAAGCTTACCTGACCGTTCCATCACGCAATAGAGGCACCAGTTTCATTCTGGCCTCATGGTTGCAGAAGCACCGTTTCCATTTGGTGATCCCCACCACCGCCGCCCCAGCCATTTCCAACTGGCATAAACACAAATGAAATTGAAAAAGCCAATACCAGTGGAACCGGCACCGATGACGATGAGAAGCCACCATGTATAGCCTACAATACGGTCCAACGCGCGGCCCGTGTATTTCTTGACAGTGGCAAAAGGGTCAGGAGTTGGGGTGTACGACGTGGGTAGGCGAAGGCGTGGCGGGGTTGGCAGCAGATCTGTCCCTGCCGGCGTTGACGGGGAAGCAACGTTGAACGTATGGGGTGGCTGTAAAAGAAGGAGCGATACCACTGGTTTCTACCCGAAAAAAAGATACCACAACAACATGCGCGTGATGAGCGAGATGCATCACAGAAAAAAAGGAACTAACATGATCCGAGGTGACATATGAAGGAATGGAAGTGTACAAAACGTTGGTGATATCCGACTTCTCCGGCGTGATAGGTGAGTCTGTATATGTTGTATACATGATTCTGTCTGTCCATGCCGGTGTCCGTTTTACACTTAAAGGGAAAGAGATTTAGACGGGGCGACGATAGATTGGGGAAGTGCATACTTGTATTTGTCGACTTCACCGAGCACGTATTTATACGTGCATTTGAACGTCCAGAAAGGACCCTCTCGTAAACCGATGAACACGCGTCCATTGCGGCGTGAGTTGATGAGTTGATCATACTCCTTCAGGGATTCTCGCGTTTTCTCATCGTCGAGTATGGATTCTGCTAATTCTCTACCCAATGTTGTACGGAATGGATGAGAAGGGGGTATCGCGACAGAGAAGTTAAGGTCTCCGAGGAAGAAGAGGTGGGAGGTAGCATACATAGTTGTCAATGGTTCGTTGGGGGACGAAGGTGAGGCCGGAAAGAGAAGTGTCTGGACAATATGGTGATAATCTGCGATTCTATGCTTGAGGTGTGTCTCGTGGGCAGTAAGATGGGCACAGACAAAACTGTCAATGGTTGGATGAGCTTGCGAAACGCGACAGAAGACATGCATACTAACGTGAAGACCTCCCCGACTTTTGATCCACGATCTGCAACCCGGAATCTTATGCCAACAGCGCCCTTATTGCCCATATATGCGGGTCCACTTCCCGTCCACTGTGTCTGCACGTCGCATATATTGCGGGCTACTCCATCGTCTTTGGCGTACACGAGCAGTGCAACACCGACGTTGACAACTTTCGCCACAAGGGAGTAAGAGTCCTTGGTCAAGGCGTGGGCTTCTATTTGGGTGCGTATATGGACATCCTTGTCATCAATGACGGACTCAGAGCGTCCAGCGACTGTGTTTGTTTTCGTCAGTCCCGTCTGTTATACACCATGTGAAGTGGAGACACACGTCCAAGATGGAGTGGGAGTAGTTCTTGAAACCCAATTGCGACGATATCAGGTGCTCTTTGCTGCTTGGAGAGGAAGGAGGAGACTTGGAATGTGGGTGCTAGCCAATCGACGAGATCCTGAGGAAGTCCTGCACCAGCTTGGAGGTTGGTGTTATAAGAGCCGATTTGAACGAGAAGTTGTTCATTTATGTTACCCATTGCAATGGTGAGATAGTTGTTTGTTACACGCTAGAGGCTGGTGCATATGCAAGGTGGGCAAAAAGTGCAGCACGACTTCGGACGTCCGTAGCCACGCCGCCGCCACGGACCCAACTTGGGTCAACGTTTCAACTCGCACTTGGGCAAGCATTGATTTGGCAATCAAGAACTTTGTCCCACCCAAAGGATTGGTAGTTGTCTGCGTCGAACCACACGGGCAACACTGTGTTCCTTTCTTCAAGCTTCAAGATTGAGCAACGTTCTCGTACGGAAATGCCAGGCGGTGCAAGTTGCGGCATCAAGCGCTAGCGCTCATTCCCCAAGTCGCGTGTCACAGTCCCGCTCATAATATATGTAAGTACAATCTGAAGTTCCACCTTCATTGAAGGTCACTCAAATTGATCTAAACCACCCAGATGCCGTCAGGAACAATTATCTCGGCGTTATCACCATCATGTGCTGTCATGATACGCAGCCAGTACTCAAATTTGCAGTGGCTGCCCCATACTTCCGCACTCTACCCGGGGATGATTAACCCTTGCCAAGATTCCCTCCAGATACGGCGCCGCGATCAACGGGATGCCCAGTAGCAGCGGCGAAATGTGGTGTTGTGCCGTTCAGGAACTAATCAGGCACTCCTAATGTATTCCCCTCCAGGGTGGAAGTACGAAAGCTAGATGCAACATTCTCACTCCCACTCCCATCCACCAACCCAAGTTTAAGCCCTTATTGTATGAGCAGATGCATGGCCCCACCCACGCTGCTGCACGGCTACGTATAATACAACCAGCCTCCAACCGCTGATAGACTGGCAGTAGCTGAAACCTGATCGGGTAAAGCAATCATCAGACATTGACATGCGGCCAGAGTTCCTGATCCATAGGACGATGCATTTCTGTAATAAGTCAACGGACTAGTTGTTGTGATCACGGCACTCCTTCTGATACCCCATAGTGCCAACGCCCTCGCAAATCAAAACAACCTCGTCGAACAAGTGGTGCACACGTTGACTACGTTGAACGTTCATTCACCCCCCAAGTACATGTCTCCAGTTTGCCCGTGACGCACTCCAGACCGCCCTGGCGGACATCCATTTCTGCTCACTCCGTTTTGCGAGCGCACTTGAGCCCACTGCCAGTGCTGAACAACGTTTGGAATTTAGAACAACAGTCAACTGACGGTGATCTCGGCAAAATGTATAACACGAGTGGATGAAACTCGATGTGATATATTAATGCTTTGCAGTGCTGAAGCTTGGCCCAGCAGTTCCAGGATCGATCGTTTGAACCGGGTTAGCCGAGGAACAGTTCTGCAACTAAAAAGGAATCAGCCAATAGGAAGGCTTCCTCATTTACGAACAGGTATAGAAACCCGCTGTGTATTTCGACCGCTTTGCAGATCTGAGGTCCATCAGTACATACGTACTAGGTTTGCACCGTCGTCACTGGACAATTGTCGCGGCAATGCATCAGACACTTTCAGTTTCTCATTTCTAGAAAAATGATATCTTTGCACATGCCTTAACATTATGGTGTCAATATCAATAGCGTAACAGCTCAAAGGTTTGTGTTTTCTTCAAGATGACACTCGCATCACTCTCCGCTTCAGACAACAGCACGCCGTTTTTGTCCTCGTGTCGTAACAGCGTTCGGGGCTCTCAAGCAATTTACCGAAGTTTCGGCATGAATTGATAACCTCACTTGCGCACTCAAATGCCGTACTTAAAGGTTCGTAAAAACCACTTCACAAGTAGGCTTATGATGCCCACTGATTCCTTACTCGTGCATATTGAAGACACTGGTGTCGATCCAGACACCTATTCCGTTACAATCAACAGGACGCTCGGCAGCGGCGAAATAAATCACTCTGAGATGCACGAAGATTTGTTTCGTGCAAAAGCAGACGTTGAGGCTGCCGCAACCCTCGCGCCAAATGATGACGCCTCCAGTGTACTAGTCCTCCACAGCGAACGCGAAATCGCAATGCGCGTCATCTCAGTCGATGATGATCCTTCTCTCAATCCATGGACGTTCCGTGCCTTCTTCCTCGGGCTTGGTCTATCTGCCTTCGGTGGCTCCTTGGGTGTGTCCATCTCTCTTCTGGCTTCCTCTTCTGCTCCTTACACAAGATTGCAGCCGAGATCTATTACTTCAAGCCAGTAAGCATTCATGATCTCCATATTCAATGTCCCTCATCTCGTCGCCAGCAAACCGTCGGGGTATCGTCAATGTTCCTTGCGATCATCTCCTACGTTCTCGGATTTGCAATGGAGACCTTCATCCCTCGCCACGGTCTATTCCGTTTCTTAAATCCTGTGAGTTCTATTGTTATCGGATCTCTTCTATCTCACTCCTCTCTAGCATCCTTTCAACGAAAAGGAGAATGTCTTCATTATCATCATGGCTAGCTCAGCAGCAAACTCTGCTCTGGCGACGGAAGTCCTTGCCGTACAACGCCTGTACTACAACATCACTCCCAATGCTGTGGTTTCCATTCTCCTGCTATTTTCTAGTCAAATCCTTGGTTATGGCATTAGTGGTATGCTAAGATGTGAGTTTTCTTCTGACAATTCCAGTATATGTCCACTGAGACCCAGTAACAAAAGCAACTCTAGTCTATCCATCAAAAATGCTTTATCCTAGCGTACTTCCACTCATGTCCATGCTTCAAGCATTTTTCCGTGATGGTGTGGACGCTCACCGTAAACTCAAGATGTTCTACATTGTTTTTGGAGCGTATGTTGCACTTCCGTCATTTTGATTGAATGTTCATCTGACATTCATTAGCATTTTTATTTGGGAACTCATGCCAGAGTGGATATTTCCCCTTCTTACTGGCCTCTCAATCATCTGCCTTGCTGCTCCGAACAGCGCGACCGTCTCACGGGTGTTTGGCGGAACCAACGGTAATGAAGGTCTCGGTCTTCTCTCCATTTGCTTTGACTGGCAGGTTGGTCCTTAAATAAGGACGTTGCTGGGTATCATGGCTCATTCCCGAATTCGTAGTATATTGCTTCCCCCGGTAACCCACTGGCAATTCCCTTGAAGGCTCAGGTGGGTTGAAGGCAACCTACATCGCTTATCTCGTTATCACAAAACAACAGTTTTCTGCATTCATTGGGTACATACTATGCACGTACGCAAACCCCATCAGTACATTAACCTGTCTGATGTGCTCTCATCAGTGTCATTTCCATAGCTGTCTTTCACGAAAACATCTGGAAATCACGGAATTTCCCCTTCGTACGTGTAAGAAACGTTCCCACTGGATAGTCTCTGAATGCAATTTATAGCTTTCTCAACTCTTGTTCAACCAGAATGGCACCCAGTACAACCAGTCATTGATTTTAAATTCGAATTATGAAGTCGATCCCACTCTCCTTGCTGAACAGGGATTACCATACTATGCCGGAACTTGGGTCATCAATCTCCTCTCCACAAACTTGGCGTTGTCAGCTACATTCACCCACTTACTTCTCTGGAACCATGGTGATATACGCCGTGCCTGGGGCTGGATGGCACCCTCGAACCTTCGCAAGTGGGGACAAGAATTTAGGTGGAAAAATGTTGACTTTCAGTTCTGGAAGGACAATGGTATGCGGGAGCAGCCCAACGGAGACGAAGAGATTGACCCACACTATGCTCAGATGCTCAAGGTAGGCATCATTCTGTGACTGAAACAACAGACATTGAATGAGTTGTGTTGCAGTACCCTGATGTCCCGAATAGTTGGTACTGCGCTACGTTCGTGACATCATTCGCTGTGGCTCTGGTAGTGATCTACAAGAGCAATTCCACTCTCCCGTGGTGGAGCTTCGTCATATCCATTTTTCTGGGGATCATATCCACCGTCTTCTTTGGAGCATTGTCTGCCATCACAGGTTTCGGTATCTCAATGGGTGAGTAATCCAATTGGGTCAACCTCACAAGCCAACTGAAGCCTTGCGGTGCGGATAGAGACTTCCATGCAGATGATTGCGGGATATTTGCAACCAGGCAAACCGATGGCCAACATGTACTTTGTCTTGTTTAGCTCCAGTGAGCTCATCTCGATTTACGTAGGTGACACAAGTTGACTACTAGCTTTATCTTCAGACACCGCTTCGCAAGCTATGTTTCTACTCCATGACCTTAAGGTTGGCCAGTGTGAGTTTCTTCGGTCATGCTGCAAGCCACAATCATCGATGGATCTTTAGATGCTAAGCTTCCTCCGCGTGCTTTATTCACTGCTCAGATTCTTGGAACTCTCCTCGGCGCCGGCTTAAACTACGGTAAGATAGTACAACTACTTTACTGCAGACGCTACGCTCACAATTCTCGTCAGTCGTAATGAATTCCATTATTGACAGTCAATTTGAGATCTTGCTTTCCGTCCAAGGAACGAATATTTGGTCCGGACAGCAACCCCAAGCATACAACTCTCAATCCATCGCATGGGGTGGCCTTAGCCACCAATTATTCTCTGCTGGAAAGCGGTACCAATGGGTACCATGGTCATATTTAATTGGGCTTGTTGCACCCGTGCCATTCTGGCTGATCCATCGTTATTGGCCCAAGCTCCGCGCTGATTATTTATACACGCCAATTATCTGGTATGCACCTAGTGCCCACTTTAAAAATTTAGTCCGTTTATGCTGTCCATCACTTAGCGGGTTTATTGGCTTCCTTTCCGCGGGCATTAACTCCTCGAACTTGTCTTACTTCGTGATCGCGTTCGTCTCGCAGTGGTGGATCAGAACCCGCCATCCATCCTGGTTCCAGAAATACAACTACCTTGTTGGTGCAGGTGTGCTCTCTCTCAGTATCTGCCCTTGCAGATCGTTCATGGACGTTTCGACAGCCCTCAGCGGTGGTACCCAGGTGATGGTGTTCATCCTCTCCTTTGCCGTCCAAGGTGCATCAGGCACTGCCCATCTGTTCCCTTCGTGGTGGGGTGCCAATCAAGGTGGGAATTACGACCATTGCTCGTACCTAAACTAGGTGCCTTGCACGTTTTATTATTTTTGAATTCTGTCTATTGCGCCTCAATCACACCAACAGACATGCCTGGTACTACCCATTCATTTTCTGCAGTTGCAACCACTAATGGGATTGTTCCGTATAGGTGAAACACTTTCCAGATGTTGCACGAAAAGCTAAATTTATGTATGTAAACGGTAGCCCAGATGATTTATTATAGTTAGACTGGCATTTCTTAACTCTGAGAATCTCCAGTGACTCGCATGTAGCGTCCGCCGATTCAAGTTTGTAAGCTCCACCCACTTGGTACAGAAGACGCCCGTAGGACATGGACCAGTGCATGAAACCACTGAGCAACGACACAGTTGCCAGTACCTTCGCAATTGAATATACGAACTCCACGTGGTGGGGGTTGAGCTCAACCCCCACTACATGGAGGATATAGTCGACCGCTTTGTCTGGTTCAAGATCTGACTAGAAGATCGAACTAAAAGAGAATGACCAGCACCGCGATACTATCTGGAGTGCAAAAGTGCACTAATGCCGGGAACTCACGAAAACAAATCGAAGCTCTACTCGGTCAGACCTCTTTCAGTGCCCCACGTCATTTAGCGAGCTTGGCATGTCGCATAGACATATTGATCTCAGTGTAGCAGAATATGGACGGCCTTTCGGCGAGTTGAGGTTGCACTCACCAACCTATCTACATATGCACGCAGGATCGTTGTAACACGAGAATATTCATCCAAATGCTAGGCAACAGTTGAGAGGAAACGAGGGACCTGTGGTACTTGCAAACACTTCGCTAGGCGCGTGCTCGGGTCATCATACCAGCAACATCCCCTTGAATTGCCGTATCTCGATTCTAATAGCCAAGCACCTTCGTCTAGCGCGCGCCATGAATGAATGAAGATGTATATGGAGTATGATGTTGGGTCGCAATTATAAACATGCTTTACTCCCTAGGAACGAAAGGGCTAGTGACGCGTTTCGATGGTGCTTCAATGATGTCTGGGAGGCTCCTAGCCATTTCCTTGGTCCCAGCCGGGAACGGAAGGTCATCCACGCCCTTTGGTAGCACCTTCTCATATTCTCCGGTAGCCTGATGAGCTTTCGCCACGCTGACCATTTTCTTCTTGGCATCACGAATTAGAACCTGGGCGTCATCAACGCCAGGAACAGCCCCCTTGAGGAAGATCAAATCGAGTTGACTGTCCACTCGCATTACGGTGAGGTTCTGAGTAGTGACGCGTTCACCGCCGAGCCGACCTGCCATCTTTTTACCAGGCCAAACACGTCCAGGATCCTGAATGACGCATCAAGCCGTGCACTAAGCATGTTGGAGACATCACGAACCTGATGGGCACCAGTGGCACCAGCTGAACGATGCGATACAGACACACCATGACTCGCTCGCAAACCTTTGAAATTCCAACGTTTCATGGTGCCTTGGAAACCTTTCCCAATGCTGTCGGACAACATGTATTAGCAAAACTAGAGTTCACATCTCGAAATTGAACCGTACGAGTTTGCGATGACATCTACATATTGTCCAGGGACAAAGTGAATGGCCGACAACGTGGTACCTTGTTGAGGAGGTATATGTCATGTTCGAGTGTCGCACGGAGTTGGGATCTGAAGACTTACCGACGGGAACGTGTGCATCTGGTGTTACCGGAAACTCCTTCACGATGTATTTTGGGGGTACATTGGCTTTTCGGAAGTGACCTTTCATTTGGTGCGTTGTCGTTCTCCTCGGACGGTCAGACGCGCCTAGTTGAACGGCATGGTATTCTGTCTGGTCTGGTCGTTTGTACACGACGTTGGCTGTTACTTGGCAATTCTCGAGCTGCAGGAATCTTAGTGACAAAGCTACGACGACTTGTTGATACATACCTGAAGAACAGTCACAGGGACACGTACACCATTATTGTCCCACATCACAGTCATTCCGCGCTTCCTCGCTACGAGTCCGGTGCGAATCGAGTCGGCGGACCACTTGGAAGAGGTGGCAGAGCTCGATGGGCCTGAATCTGCAAGTTTGACAACCGCATTGTGAAGTTGCCTGCATTGTCGTAGAGTCTGGCGTGGGTTCTGCGGAAACGTCCAAGGCCTGAACATCGTCCTAGTTTGAGTCTTGGTTCGAGTGCATTCCGATGTTTCCTTTCTTGGTAACCTACGAATAGCTTACCTTCACCTCCTCGAATGTTCAGATGGAATGGAACATTGGCCTGGACATGGAAGAATACAAGTCACGGACAACTCAAAGGACAAGGGAAAACACAAGGAATGTCGTTCAGATTCTAACTTTTGGCAGTGGCCGCATTTGGAATACGGGTCCGTAGGCAGCGCTACCTTGGTCTCGAAGGGTGGCAGAGTGCGATGGAGTACTTTGGTTGATACGTACCACAGTACGTGTGCTTCATGCTCACGTTGTGTGCGCTAAGCCATATTCTAGGCACGAGATGGCGGCCATTGCTAGGCAAGCCAGTCAAGGTGTTCCCCGAGACACGCTCCCCTCTGGTCAATATAAACGAACATTCTGCCCGCCAGCGTGCTGAGAAAGGAGTAAGATGACCACATTTCTTTGAATTACAACCGACCGATACACCCTGATTCAGTTACAGTACCTTCGTGCCTACTTTCCAGATGCCGACTTCCCTGGCGAGCTGGTGGGGAATACGCTAGAAGCAGATACCAGGGAAATGCAGCGCCTAGAAGCCTTTGACCCTCTTCTAGGAAATCTACTCGAGATTATGCCTTCTCATCAGCTTCAAAATGAATATACTGTCGTATTTCCGATGGGCGAACTTGGCCAGGAGCTCAGTGAGAACAATCACATCCTTTATTCTTGTGTTATACATTTACGTTTCCCTCAGACATCTCTCGTCTTGGTTCCGACAAGGAGGGAAATACGGTGTTCATTCCCACACGACTGCCATCCTTTGTGTTTGAGACACCAATTCTGCAGATCTCGTCTGGAGTCAGGCCATCTCAGTGGATTTCCACGCCTTCTAATGCCTTACTTATTCGCACCCACACCTCATCTTCTCTCCTTCGTGTTGAATCTTCTAAGGTAACCCAAGAGCTCGATATTACGAGGTCCGAGACCGGAGACATTCCAATATCGGATTCCAGAATCTTGGCTTCTGGTCTTGACATAGTTGTGGTCAACCGAAGTGGAGAGGTTTATAAATGCAACACCTACCAAGGCGGAAAGGCGATGTATGTTGTACTTTCCAGCTTTTTTGCCTAGTCCAACCCCTGTTTGCAGGCAGTTGGTCAGAGGCCATGACGTTTGCGATGACGACTCTTTCTGGCAGCTGAGTGTCACCGGACGCAATGACGAATGTTTTCTTGCGTCCTGTAAAGCTGTGAAGCATATTGACTTAAGGGTATGCTTGCGTTTTTATCGGTGGACAGCCTCTCATTGCAATCCTGTAGTCAGCGAGCTCGACTGCAGACGTATTTTTACTGGAACACCCGAGTACAGTTGTGACATCTTTTGAAAGTCCAGTGGACAACTACATTGGCCGCGTCACCACTACTTCTGATATAATTTGGCTTGACGATCGCTTCCGCAGACGACCTTTATTGAGCTATAAACATTACCGAAGTTTTGATCGGACTCTCAGAGTGATCACTGCCAACTGCGGTGGCAGTACGTTTCTCCCCTACCTCGCAGAGGCGTGCTTATAAATATTTCCAGCCTCGCTGTCACTATTAACATCTCGGAGAAATGGCCTTGTTAGCTTGTATGATGTTAGCAGAGGCACTGATGGCCTTTTGCATTGCAACTCCAACCCATCTTGTTTACCCCACACTGAACCGGTCCTTATGACGTACGATGGCGATGCAGTTGTTGCATTTCCCCCGGATGAAAGGCTGATGTTCCTTCGCCTTTGTCGACGTGGAAGCATTTACAGACAAGATATCGGTGTTACCCGACTTGATGAGGACCAGCTTGGATCTCATCATCAGGATCATGCTACCCATCAGTGGGACGAAGATATTCTGATACTGGAGAAACGCGCCGATGAATTTCAGACTGACTTTGGACCAGCCGGAGAAAGACACTTCAGCGAAGTGAACCTTCGTGGAGCTTATGAAAGTATGTCGTGTCGTGCTCACAATCGGATCCATTCTTATGATCAACAGAGATATTTGCAATTGGAGGTGATGCTCAAGGAGATGTGGATCAGAGCACGTTCAAGGACGCACTAGCTCAATTACCAGACATTTGGCAAAACAGTGAGAAAATTGCTGAGAATATGTCAACCGCGTAAGACGACGCTTTCTTTCATACCCCTAACATTGACTCCTCAAAAGGTCTGACCTTGTTTCAAGTCTTGAGGACAGAGACAAACCTCCCCGCAGCAACATCGACCCAAAGGATGTTTTTGACGTTTTGATACATGGTTATCCTGCCACTCAGAAGTTCTCTAGCCTCGTGCAGTGGCATTACAACATCGAAGACACGTCGATTCCTGCTCTCAATCACCGCCTTGTTGACTCTGCCTCTTTGCATGACTATCTGCTGGACCTGAGCCTTGTGTCGGACGTTGAACGACATGACGCTGCACTGCAGCGCGAGACGGAAGCGCGGGAACAGCTGATTCTTGACTTGTCTCTGTCGATGGACGTGTTTTCTACTCGGCCACTCCCAAATCCTCAACCTTTTTCCACAGGTGGCGGAATACCAAGCACGGATATTTCCTACCGGGAAGAGCCCCCTGAAGTCACGTTTGGGTACCTCCGCCCGGTTCGCAAGATAGGTAGTGACCACTATGCGGAGAAGGAACAAGACAAAGGAGAAGATCAAGTTATTTCAAGCCCGCTCGGTGTGCGACTTTTACTCGGAGAGTGGAAACTGGGAACAGATCCAAAAGATTACGTATACCGTGACCCATATGGCGTCGTGGATATAGACGCACTACCTATCCCGGAGTACAGGAAATCGCCTGCGCCTCAGATGACGCAGAAAAAGAAGGTAGCGCTCCAACGACCACCTCTTGTCGTTGCTGCAGCCACACAACCACCGGTAGTGCAGACTGTCGCGGATCAGTGCGAAACGGTACGGCAGGCAGAGTCACGGCAGTCTGTGGGGTTTCTGGAAGGCCCAATGGCGAGTACACAGGTACTCCCTGGACGGTTCGGTGGAAGGCAGAAAGCATGGAGGAAACGGATTGGGGGATTCTGATAGCCGTCGTGACACAGTAGTACTTGATGTCCGTATGAGCCAGATTTGGCAAGTCCGTTTCAGCGGTCGCTTTCGCCCCCTGGGAGCTGGACCAGTGAGCAAAGTACCCTAATCCCATTAGTGTGCTTCCTCTCTACTCGCGAACGAATCCGCGCACAAGACTGGGCTGTCCAGCTGGTCCAGCCTTGATTCGGACTCCATGGATGCTACGTATGTTCCCCCTTCCTCGTACTCAAGCAGAAGCCTCACACCTCTCAGAACGCCTCACAACCCCTGGTTCAACAGTGCGGCATTGAACGATGGTCTGAAACGTATGCTTCATTGACAGTAGATCCGCTGTCGCAGTCCCAACTTGAGACCTTTGCACACAGGGAACAAAGCCATAGTCTGCGCTCTTTCAGCCAGCTACATATCTACAATTGCAGGATATCCGGTACGTTTGATTACGTGTCCTAGCTCAAAGTCAAGTCTGACCGCGATTACCTAGTTGGACTCGCTCAAATCGAGGTTGCAGACTACCAAGACGCGGGTTTCTGTTACGAAATTAGCAGAGTCAGTGTATCGAGAGGAAGGTCTCAAAGGGTTCTACCGCGGCTTATGGATTCCCCTTGTCACAATTTCCTTCGTCCGTGGGTTTTTCCATGCCTTGCAGTCCATCTTCTTGCCGAGCATTTTGAAGGTGCCGCTTCGTTCACCATATACAGCGACACGAAGGAATATTGTCGCAACCATGACTATTTTTCTCGAAATAGGATATCCGACGCCGCCATCGCTGGCGGTATTAGCGGTGCACTATCCGGATCCCTAATTTCTTTTGGAAGCGCGCGTGCGTATGTTGTTTCTCTTGACTGCTTGTGCTAAATGCCGATCTCGATAGCATTCGAGCTCGTTAAAGTAAATGTTGTGGCTATTAGAGTGATTCCAGTATCCTAATAATGTCTACCAGGTCCGCAGACAACTCGAATATAGCATCGCTTCTAACAAGGGAATCCGCTTGGCAAAGCCACCAAATACTCTGGAAGCCATCCGTGACATATTTAGGACGAACGGCTTATTCGGTCTCTATATTGGCTTCCGATTACACTTTGGTCCGTAATTCCATTTGTCCCGTTGTTGCATTGTCCGATCTCCTATCAAAATCAGTACGCGACACGGCTGGGACAGCGCTATATTTTTTTGAGTATGACGCCATGCGTCATCTCTTTGGCCGACAACGCTCAGGGGAGCAAGGCCCAACACCTCCCTGGTTGCCGATACCCGTTCCTCTCATCCCATTTGTATGTGGTTCGTTCGCTGGTGTCACCTCATGGGCACTAATTTACCCGCTCGATGTGTGAGTTTGTGTTTGACCTGATTGATTATCGTTGTCCTAGTGATGTAACTGTCTAGGGTTAAAACTAAAGTTCAACAACGTGCCTTGTCTGGCACACCTCCAAGAGGAGTACGGGAAACTCTCCACCGGCTTTTATGGGGTACGCCGAAACTCATTATCATGTTGCAAGCTTTGCTCACTTGCAGCACAAGGTCCCAACCCAAAAGACCCAAAACCAGTGCTCGCTGGAATAGCACGGATTTATCAGGGTCTCGGTGTGAGCGCGGTGCGAAGCATCACAACGCACGGACTTTTGTGGACTTTTTTCGATATCACGTCGCATTTTATCGACCACTTATCCTGAGCCCATGCCCATCCGAGACTTCACTCTACATCACTACCTGACTAACCACCCGTACTCATTCATTGGACGGCAAGAAGCAGAGCACCCAACTAGTTCATAAATAATAAATTAGACCCAAGTTTCAAGTGTATCATAGCACTATCTCCTCATGGGTTTTATATTCAGAATGTCACAGAAAAGGCATTCGTGAGGATTTGAGTGATCAACGTCAATATGCAATTAGTTTCGCGCCCCAGGGTATGTGTGGTACTGAATGTATTGTTGTACCATCCTGCTACGAGTGTAATGATCGCGGAGACCTTGGTCATTTCATCAACAACGTTTACAAGGCAACAATAAGGCAAGACGCACCAGCTGATGGACGGGATCAGCAGGCACCCGAGCCACAGTGAGTGGTGTGAGTTCAATAAGAAGATAGTTGATAAATCGCCACCCATCTCCTTCCAGGGCAAATTTTGGTCCAAGTTCATGTAAGAGAGCATACTATAGCATCTGGCCAGGGTGACATTGCAGCAACGTGCTTTAAACTATTCAACGCAGCACTGTATCGAAATTGACCGCCATGGAACAAATGACTGATCATCGCAACAACAGCCATCACGCGCATAAACAGGTTTTGGCGAGGGATGGGCAGCACTTCACGAAACACGACATCGACGTACTTTGAAAAAAAGTAATCGAGTCATTAATCGCGACGAGCTTATTCAAAACCAATTCATACCCAGCGCAAAGTCAGCTTCAGCTTCTCGATATAAAGGTGACCGAGGTCATCCAGAAAGTGTTCCTGCGCGCGAACCGATATCCGTCCGAGATGGCTTGTTATCCCCGAAACAAGGCCAACAATCTCTCGCGCAAGTATGTTTGTATTTCTCGACCGAAATTGCATGCTGATCCAGTGTATATAAACGGTTCGAGCAAGGACACAGAGCTTAGTTCGTGTCGGACGTTCGATGATCCGTAATACGGGTGTCGTCGATCGCGCGTCCTGACAAGACGGATATCCTGAATATGGTCGTGAAATGGTCGTCGAGATCCGTTTGCCATCGTGGAGTCTCGTCCAGGCTGTTTAGATGCTCATCAAAGGGTGCAAAGCGGCATGTGGTTGGCATCGCAGAATCGTCATGCAATGGCACAGGATTCGAGTACTCGTGAGCCTTGGGTAACTGGACATCCGATTCGTTCGCATTGCTGCCATCGGATTCTGGAGGTAACGAGCGTTGCGGGATGGCGCAAAAGTTGAGCTTTGGAGATATGGTTGTCAAGAGGAGAGAGGCGGCGAAAACGACATAGCTCTTCGATCCATCTTTTATGGTGGTCGTTGTTGTCCAAGCAGAGTCAAAAGCAAGACTGGAATCCACCGGATACTAATATTTGCGACTGTTGTTATGACTGTCGCCGGGGTAGCTCAGCTGGGAGAGCAACAGACTGAAGGCCATTTGGTTTCTGGAGGTCCCGTGTTCAATCCACGGTCCTGGCACTTTTTTTGCACAAAATTCTGCCGCTAAGCTTGATTATCGACCACCAATTCACTGAGTGCACGGCATATGCACTCGAATACAAAGCATGACCAGTATCAAGCCGCAAAGATAATGATATTAACTGGCCAACGAGTACGATTCAAGCAATTGTGTACTTTCCATAATCTTTCTCCGGGTCATATATCTAGCAATGTGCACATTCATCAGAATGACAGAAAGATGAGTCGTCAGATGCACCGGCTCACCTCCCATCGGGATGCAGGGAAGATGTGCTTGTTTCTTTGGTACCAGCTTCGTTCCACAACTTTCCCCGCGTGGGATTCATCCTTTTCCTTCGTTGCGTCAGCAAGAAGGCGGACGTCGTCATGGACATCAAAGTTAAAGAGAGGTCCTGACTTTCCCCGAGCTTTGTTGACGATAAAGTCATAGAAAGTATAGTGCTACAAAGGCATGAAAACGTCATGTCACAGCAATTAGAGCAAATAAAATCGCTTACTCCTGGGACTATAAGATCCTCCTTGAATACAGAAGCCAAGTCAGACAAAAATTGACACCTGTAGATGAGAGATGGCATACTTTGATATACATCAAGTTGTCAGCATTAACCCCTCTAAGCTCAGGAAATTGTTGCCGGCACTTTTCCAAGAAAGCGCTAATAGTATCCCCTTTCTTACACTGGAACGTAGAACACTTAAGAAAGGTAATTTAAACTGGCAAGGGACGTACGATCACGGATTTCCTGTGTCCACTGCCATCCCAGTACGAGTAAGTGATCTCGATTTCCTCTGCTTTGAGTTCCTCCTGTTTTCGAAGCCATTCTTGGCGAAGCCGTTCTCTTTCTCTTCTTTCCTCTTCTTCCCGCTCACGGTCGGGGAGGAAGGATGTGTCAACGTCGGGATTTTTACCAAACTTTGTACGCTTCACGGCAGGTTCACCGTTTGCAGCATCTGGAGTTTGGAGAGAAGATACGGATGCTTCCCCGTCGACCTCATCATCATCCATGGCAAAAGACAATGTCGACTTGGCCTTCTTGCGTTTCTTGACCTTCCTTGCATCCTCCCTAAACAAATGCTCCAAGTACTATGAGCTACTCTTCCCCGCATGCTGGAACGCAATGGGATCGATAGAAATGTTGACTTACTTGAGCTCATTCGTACGCGCTGCCTCCCGCGCCTTTGCCTCCTCCAACGCCTTCCTCCTCTGTTGGAAGTCTTCCAGATGGACAAGGCCAATCGTGTTGTTCTTCAGAGTGTCTTCCATAGAGTCATTTTGGCCAACAAACTTGTTCACTGAAGGACGCGACTTTTCGGTTTCATTGATGAGGTTTTGTTTCTGTCGCTCGTATTCTTCACGGTTTTGAAGACGCTGTTTAATGAGTTCATCCTGACGACGTCCTTCCGCCTTGCTGGTAGACATTTTCTGGCTTTTCTGCTTGTGACTCGGATGATTTGCAAGTTGATGAGGTGGTTTGAGTGAGAGGTGCGGAGTGTCAATTGTTGTCTTTCCTGGTTAGACAGCGTCTACAAGATGGTGCACGTCCTCGGCGTACTTTTGCCCGACTTACAGTATGCAAGGGTACGTGTATCCAAGAATGTCTGATGTTTTATTTTCCTGATATTTTCCACCAGCAAGCGTTGACTACGTTTTATGGCGTCGGGAACAGGACAGCCCACCGACTTTGTGCACGACTGCAGATCCACGACCGCCAAAAAATCCGGGACCTTACGCCGACACAGGTCACCGAATTAGCTTCTTTCCTTGCCTCCCCTTCGACCGCGCCTCCACTCCGTCGTATGCCGCTTGCCTCGCTAGATTACAAGCCTCTCCCTGTCTCTATGCCAATAGAAGACATTCGACGCAAAGCTCTCGAGGACTCGGTGTCTAGTCCCCCAGATCCACTCAAGAACTTGAAGATCGAGGCGGAGGCAAAACGAGTTGTGAGGGAGAACATTGCTCACTTGCGGATGATTGGAAGTTATGTGGGGAAGCGGCATGCAATGGGTCTCCCTGTCCGTGGACAGAACACCCAATCGAATGCCCAAACGGCGAAAAAGCTGAACAGGGTCAACCGGTTTGGCTGAATGGATTTTTGGCGCGCAATACAGTACTAGAATCTCATTTGGGGCTGGAAACGATTGGTTGCATTAGTGGCACGTATCGTTTGCTTCGAGTCTAGAAATACAGGTGAGTCTAGTCATCGCCTACGGGCACCTCTTCCTCCAGGTATTTTAACAGTGTGACACGAATTTCCGTGCTTTCGTCCCCGCGCAGTACGTCTGACAAGAATTCTGCTCGCACCTGCATTTGTACCTACAGATTGAGGTATATTGGCGCGTTCGTCGAGAAGGAACACGGCTACGCACCATCTCCAGAGCCCCTTTGATAACACCACAAAGCACGTTGCTAAACCATAAGCC
This sequence comes from Phylloporus rhodoxanthus, assembly GCA_038091195.1. Taxonomy (NCBI): domain Eukaryota; kingdom Fungi; phylum Basidiomycota; class Agaricomycetes; order Boletales; family Boletaceae; genus Phylloporus; species Phylloporus rhodoxanthus. The sequence goes on along the minus strand of JBBPNZ010000153.1, from coordinate 8,737 downwards.
GCCCTCGAGAGCCTCCTCTGGCAACTCGACAAATTCTGCCAGAGGGTTTTCTTCCAGGGTGAGGACAAACGACGAGCCAATGACGGTCCCCTGTTGCTGGGTACTGCTCGGTCTCGGCGTTGGCGCGGTATGCGCGACCGCTGGCATGATGTTGAGGAACGACTTGAAACCGACCTTGAAAGCATCTCCGGAATGAGATCGTGATTCTTTGGAGAGCGTGAGGGTACGCACTTTGGCAACGACCTCGCCGACTTCCCTGAAATCCGCACACCGGCCGAGAGAACTCCTCGCCAGAAAGTCCTCGATCAATCTGGTGCCTATATTGTAACCCATCTTCTCGAGCTGTTTGTTAACCTCGGCATAGTCCTCGTAGTCCTGGATTAATTGTACAACGAGAGCGCCATATGTCAGCGCAAACAGTTCAGCGTTCTGTTGTCATAGGTAAGTTCGGTCGAAGTTGGGGAATTGGGCATTTCCCTACGATTTTCTCGGTACGGCCTTTCCAGAGGTCTTCGCCGATGGCCTTGTACTGCTTGCTCGTCGTCGCCATCGTATGAGCGGATATAGATCACGTGCTCGCAATGTGTCCACTGGCTGCAGTGTACCACCACGACTTTCGCCCGTCAAAAGTACTTTCAGAGATCATGTCTAGACCAGAGCTCCAAGCACCGCCAGAAATCGTATGTCGCTTCTTTTACCACCAATTTCTTGCCAATCACGCATCCTCAGTATTATGGTGATGCTGAGGCCAAAAAGTACACTACAAAGTGAGTCGTCGTTTCCGTCGACAGATTTTCTCGACAGCCCTCCAAGTACCCGAAATCAGCAGATCCAAGCAGACATGACCTACCGCGCATTGGAACTACTCAATCTACCGCCAGATCAGCCTGCGTTCCTTCTCGACATTGGCTGTGGGTCTGGATTATCAGGCGAGATCCTTGACGAAGAGGGCTATATATGGACAGGCGTAGACATCTCCCCGAGCATGCTCGGTGAGTCCATCCAAGTCTAGACGCACACGAATCGACGCTGGATCCCGAATCCAGAGGTAGCCCTCGAACGAGAGGTGGAAGGCGATCTGTTCCTGCAAGACATTGGCCAGGGGTTCGGTTTCCGGCCGGGAAGCTTTGATGGCGCAATCAGGTAACGCAGGTCCTACCGCTTCTCGTGCAGGCGATATCATCCCCCGCAGTATATCCGTTCTTCAGTGGTTGTTCAACGCGGAGACGTCCCACCCGACGTCGTCACCTCCGCATCGCCTCAAGAGGTTCTTCACGACGCTCTATTCTGCACTACGTAATCCTTCACGCGCCGTGTTACAGTTCTACCCGTCGTCCGACGACCAGATACAGCTCGTCACCTCGATAGCACAAAGGGCTGGTTTTGGCGGTGGTATCATCGTCGATTATCCAAATTCCAAAAAGGCGAGAAAAGTGTTTTTGTGTTTGTTCGTTGGAAGTGGTGGTGGGCAACAGCAACAATTACCAGAGGGTCTGGAGACGGAGGGCGAGTATGTACCTTTTGAGAGGAGAAGGGAAAAAGAAAAGAAGCGGGATCGCAGCGGGAAGCGCAAGGCCGTGAAGGACAGGGATTGGATATTGAAAAAGAAAGAAGTAAGCTGTTTCGTGTTTACCTCTGACTGGTACTGACATTAGTCTGCCTTAGCTGTACCGTCAAAGAGGGAAGGAAGGTGTCCCTCGAGACTCAAAATATACAGGGCGGAAGCGCAAGCCTATTTTTTAACTTTTGTCTGTTTTCCATCCAGGTTGGATATGTGAATACGGTATATACCAGCCGTCTGTCACACCTGTCTGTCGACAATACGGTATATACCAGCCGTCTGTCACACCTGTCTGTCGACGAAAAGCTTGCGGCACCCTGCCACGGCTTCCTCAGCACTGCTACGAATGAACAGACCTTGCAGAGCAGCCATGCTTATCCGGCGTCCATCATGCATCTCCGTCGCCGTGAGTTCCTCCAGTTGCTGTCCCATGCGATCAATATCTTCTCTAGACATTTCGTCGCTTTCGTCATAAAAATGGGTAAACAGGGTCTTTGCTTGGGTCGGTGAGGCATCACCGACTAACACGCTGAGGTCGACGCGGCCAGGTCGGATGAGGGCTGGATCGAGCTTCTCCAAGTGATTTGTTGTCATAAAGATGATCCGTTCCTCTCCCGATGCGACACCATCCAGTGCATTTAAAAAGCCTGAGAACGTTACCGAAGATTGGTACCTTGCTAGGGTTACATGTGTAATCCAAGGTATTGTGACAGACTCACCCATCATCACTCGTTCGAACCCGCTTATTGAAAGCGGCGTCGACGTCTTCGATAAGAATGAAGCTGCGTTCCGGAGCATTGGATAGAAGGTGGATCAGCTTATCATCGGCAAGACCACGTTCAGAAAGATTTAAAATGCAAATATCATAAGATAGTGAACCAGCAAGGGCCTGAATGAATGACGTTTTCCCCGATCCTGGAGGTCCATGAAGAAGGTATCCACGCCTATATGGTATACCTATCATGCCAATTTCAATGTTGGAGAGTTGCATGAGGAACGACACTAACCACGATCAGCGTACCATTGTCGTCGCCCCAAGAACGCGCGAACGTCACGTTCAATTTTATCGTTCACGCCTGTGTCTAATACAACGCTATGCAGCGGACGCTTTCTCCTGGGCTGACCAAACTGCTTCCACTCGATGCCCCATGCTGTGCGAATGACAAGTTTACCTTCTTGACCCTTTAGAGCAAGATCTCGCGCCTCCGTAAGGAGCTGTGGAAAGAGTTTTCTGTCTCGTGAAAGCGTTGTCAATGTGACGGTTTCCCAAGGAGTGCCGGACATGAGTTGCATGGAGCGCGTTTCACGTTCACGTTTCATCTAGAGTATTGTTGGTGTAACCTTGTGACTCCAAAAAAGAGCGAAATGACAAACCTGCATCCACGCTCCACGGTACTTGAACCAGTGGGTACCGGGCCCCGCTACAAGCCTGAATAACGCCGAGGAGCTTCCATTACTGCTTTGTTCGAAGGCTGTCTCAACACTCAATTGGTGGCTGCGGAGCCAGGTGTGGGTAGCACGTCTTTGTGACGAGTAGGCCATCCACGCGAGAAACCAATCGTACGCGCGGTCCTTGTTATTTATCTCGAGGGAAACGAGCATGCGGCGACGGAGCGCTGTCGAGCCTAGGACGACACCCTGGCGAAGGGCGGTGAGCCCCACGCCGACTCCCTAGCGAATAAACGATGTGAATGTACAAAGAGATGGCGTGCGTTTAAATTACCATGAGGCCAAAGCCAGCTTGGAAGTAAGGGCTGCACTTGTTGAGTTTGTAAATTCGGGTGTGATCACAGGACGCACTTGTCGCCGAAAATGGCGGCGAGAATAGTACTGAATGTTGTGTCGTCGGACATGGTGGTAAGAGATGAGACGCGCTGGCTTTGTTGGTAGCGCGTCAAGGCGCGTCTCCTTTTTTTTTTTTTCTCCTTTCAAGGTTTTGGTGCCACTCGTTGCCAGCATGGTCAAGCAGTCGTCTGTCAGCGAAGCTTATGAGCTCCTCGGCCTCGAGCAGGTAGGACGTATCAGAGATCGCCGCCGCTGTCTAACGCCACCCACAGGGGGCATCCATGGACGAGGTCCGAGCCGCGTACAAGCAGGTGAGTGGCAACCGCCCACGTCGATGCGGTTGCCGAAAGAAACACACAGCTCGCACTTCGTACCCATCCAGACAAGAACCAGGGAAACGAAGAGGCGACCGCACAGTTCCAGCGGGTCAGCGAGGCGTATACGGTACTTCAGTCACACCACTCTCCCTCCGAACGACGCCATTGCCCATGTGGTTTTATGAATGAGAGCGATGACGAGTACGACGACTATTTCGACGATGACGACGACGAATTCTACTTCTACGAAGAAGACTACGAGGCAGACGAGGAGGGACGTCTCAGATTCTTCAGGTGGGTGGCTCCTTTGTTCTGCAGCAGCGCTTGCCAGACACATTTGTCAGGTTCCTCTTTGAACAGGTATTCAAGGGTCGCACAGGGCGCGGTTACGCTCATGCCAGTACGTACGCGATCTCAAATGAACGTTTGATGACCTCTATCACTCGTAGGAGACCCACATCGTACGCATCCTCCTCAACCACCCCATGAGACCCAGGAAGAATACGAAGCTCGACTAAAACATACGAGAGAAGAGAGAGAACAGGCAGAAGCCCGTAGGGCCCAGGAAAAGGCGGATCGTAAGGAGCTCGATGCTCGCATGCGCGAAAAGGGTGCGGAGAAAGTGTCCAAATGTCACATGAAGCGCTAACGCCTTAATTAGAACGTAAAGAGGCTGAGAAACGACAGAAGGCGAAGGCGGCTTCCAGGAAAGTAGAAGCCGACAACCAGCGCAAAAAGGCCGCTATCACAGCACAGCTTCAGCAACAACGTGTTCAATCCTTGCGATCGGCCACATTCGCTGCTGCACGTGCTGGAGATGCATCCAAAGTGAAGAAAGGCGTGTGGGAAGATGAAGTCGATCCTGCTGGTGGGGAAATCAAGATTGGGTGTGAAAGTTACGTCGCAATACATCCCAAAGACCCACTGGAGACACTCTTGCATATTGCTGCCCAGAATGGTGACGCCGACTTGGTCGAATGGCTCGATGCACACAGTGAGTCCATGCGCCTTTAATGACCGTTGGGTTTTTAAATCCTGACGTGTAAACCTTAGGTGCTGATCCTGAAGAACGTAATTCGTCTGGACAATCGGCATTCCATGTTGCTTTGCAGCATGGACATATCGAGATTCTCAAGCATTTCTTCGAGTCATATGACCCAAAGCAGGAGGATCATAATGCTATCTATGACCTTGCTGCGCCCGAGTCCCTTCTTTCTATTGCACTAGCCTCCACTGAACCTGAAGTCGTGTGGATGATCCTCGACAAGGGTCTTGCGACGGCTGAAGACATTAGTCATGTTTGGACGGAAGTCACGTCCCTCGAGGGCAAGCGAGTATTACTGAAGAAGATAGGTAACGATAGCCTCAAGCCCACGGAGATCCAAAACCTATTGATGAGCTATGGAGGTTTTACGCCACCACTCACACCAAAAGAACCGACTCAAGAGAGCAGCCCCAAAGGTTCCCATACCAGAGGAAAGGGAGCTCACCACTTCAAAAGCCCTAGAGAGCGCACTACGCGGGGACAGGGTTTGCCGAACGAGAGAACGCAGAATGGTGTGGCTGACACATCTTGGCGGCTACCTGAAAATGGAGAACGTGGCAAGCCTCGAGGACGTGGTCGCGGTCACGGTCGAGGCCATGGTCGAGGCCGTGGACGTGGACGCCCAAACTAGGTCAGCACTCGAGCACGCCACACAGAATTCTCTCCACGTTGCATTTTTCTTGTTCATTTAGTTACCACATCATCCCGTCACCGTGTTACATACCTTTCCATCATGTTCGAAGCATGCCAACCAGCACCGTAGTTTTGTAATAACAATCTCGCTACTCTACGTATGTGATTGACGATCAATAGTGTAATGACCATGGCTATCAGAAGACGCGAAGCAAGTGGGGTTGCAAGCGTGTGGGACTTGCAGTGCACTAACCGACGCAGCGAGACTGATGACATGATCTGTGATCTGTCGTGTCTCGGTGGTCTGGGTGGGTGATTTGTTATCGATGAGGTTACCAGGGCGTGCTCTGTTTACTGGTGTTTAATTCAGAAGCTATTGCTACACAACGACAAATAAACCTCTCAACCTTCACCACCAGCAAACAATTCGTTCATTTCATCAACATGGGGCGTCTCGCTGAAATGCAGAGGAAGCTCTTGGAGGTACGTCTATTGGAGGCACCACGCACACACTCATAATGCACGCGCAGCAAATGATGGGACCAGAAGCGATGGGCGTTGCCAACGCGAATTTGGTATGGTCCGACGAAAAAGTGTGCCGAAACTTTCTTTGTGGGACATGTCCACATGCCCTGTTCACCAACACCGTGCGTATCCCCGTTTCAAAATTGAATGTAATACTAACAGGCGGTGTAGAAAATGGACCTGGGAGCATGTCCGAAATCGCACACGGAGCGGCTGAAGACAGAGTTTCTTCAGGCGCGTGAGGCGAATCCGAATGATCCCATATTTGCACGATTTCAAATGGAATATGAGTCGAACATTTTTGCGTTTGTGGATGAGTGTGACAGGCGAATCAGAGCTGCGCACCGCAGGCTGGAAAAGACGCCCGAGGAGAATGCCAAGACGACGAATTTAATGAGGGAGATTGCAGAGATAGAGCTGGCAATTCAGGGTGGCACTGAAAAAATCGAGACCCTAGGTGAGTCACATTGAGTGTGGCAATGAAAGAAATCTGACAAGACGTTCACACAGGTGAACAGGGCAAGGTGGATGAGTCCATGCGGGAAATGGCGGCGATTGAGGCGCTCAAGAGCGAAAAGGGAGAAAAGGAGGTGAGTCGTGGCGAGTGCTGTGTGCGCGTGGCGATTGACGTTTTGGGGTGTGGGCAGCGGGAGCTACAGCAACTGACGGACACGTCGGGGGCATCAGGGCATCAAAAGCTGCGTGTGTGTGATGTCTGCGGTGCGTATCTGTCTGTGCTAGACTCCGATCGCCGGTTGGCAGACCATTTTGGAGGCAAGGTATGCCGTATGAACGGGGGGAATGATCTGAAAGTGATGTCACGTGTTGATAGATGCATTTGGGCTACCACGAGCTGCGCAACATGCTGTCTAAATTCCGGGAAGAACGAGAGAAGCGCAAGATGGCGCCTCCGCCGTCGGGAGGAGCGAGTGGGTCTGCACGCGGAGGAGAGCGGGTAGAACACCGGTCTTCACGTGATGATCGGGACCGGGAGCGTGAGAGGGGATATGAGAGGCACGGGTCGCGATATGAGTGAGTTGTTTGCGATATTTGTGCAGCAGTGACGGTGAAATGTGTGTGGCAGGGATCGACGACGAGATCGTGATAGGTCGAGATCTCCCGGACGGGGGCGACGGTACTAAGCTGTGATCGGATGGCAGACTTTGCAGCATGGAACGGGCGAGGTGGAATAATACTAAAAATATGCGTAGATCAAACCCACTACCAGGGATTTTACGTAATATTTATTATCGCTGAAAAAGGAAATACAGGTTAAGATGATTGCGAAAATGTTTTCAATTTTGATGCTTGATTTTGTGCCTGTGACAGAATTTATGTGACTGATTTCAAAACGTGCAGGCGAGTTGCATGTCCTCCTCCTCGTCCGTCTCCGCGAAATGACCACCTCAGATCCAGGAAAAGACGTAAATGTTCAGATGGACGAACCCTCGTCCGAGAAAATGGACTCCTTCTCATTCTCCGCACCACCACAGCTCGTCTCTCCACAGAGCTCCGCATCCTCCACCCACTCCCCCTCCCTCCTCGCTCTCCCCTCCGCCTTCGCCCTCGCCACGTCCCCAATGTCCCTCACCACGCCCGTCTCCGCAGCCGATTCCACCTCCTCCACCCTCGTCAACTCCACATCCGAACTCTCCTTCCCCCCTCTCCGTGCACACGATCCTGCTTTCCCGTTTCCGCCCCCGGACGTCCTCGATCCACGCCTCAACGTCAGAGACGACTCCCCAGACACACCCGGCGACGCACACCTCATGGTCGTCGGTGATATACTCAAGAAGTAAGTCCCCCCTTTGTGATGAGAGCACCCGCTCAGTCTTTCGTGCCACCCAGCATTGCACAGACAGCCCAGTCTGCCAGTGCTGCCTGTTCCCTCGGACAGGGTCTCGAGGCCAACGCTCACATTGACGAGCTCAAAAAGACCATCGCTCTCGTTTCAGAACTCATCGCTGCCACCCAGATAGCAGACCCCCCTCCGAGCTCGAGAAAATCTTCCCCTCAGCGTTTTTCGACCATATTCGGTCTCCCAATATCGGGCTCCACAGCCACCCCCGCAGTCCGCTATCCAGCAGCGACTGACGTGCCCGACACCGAACAGGCCATGTTACAATTTGCCTCCAACCGCGCAGACATCAATGTGCTCGATTCACAAGGTCTATCAGATACCTCCGATTTATCCCGTAAACGTTGTGCGTCATCCATGGCGGGTGATCGCGTCATCAAGGTATTGAAAATGGAGCCCCAAGAGGATACGCTTCACAACCTCCCTCAGCCGCCCACGCCCCCGATCTTTCCACCAACTACAGTCGCCGCAATAGTTCCGTTTGAGCGCCCAATCAGTTCCGCAGGTTTGCCCCAGCTTTCTCACCGACCCACGACGCCCTCTGTACCCGGAATCGGTTTTTCCATTGCACACACTACAACCCCTACAACCTCTGCCGACTTTGTCTCCACGTCTTCGTTGCCAACGACCGTCGTCCACCCAGCCCATTTCCCCCCTCCTGTTCGAACTTCATGGTCAGACGGAACTGCAACCATATCGCCAAGGACTCATCAACACACACTCTCGGGAAGCTCCATCACAACTGGCATTAGTTTTCAATCTATACCCAGCACGGGCACTGGTTTATCCCCTTTGTCATTCTCATCAACCGGAACATTCGCTACAGCATCTTCTCAGCCATGTCCAGTCACGATAGGAGGAGCGGGCATTAGCCCGCCACTCGGTCGCGTATCGCGATCAGGTTCATTTACGAATAACAGCTCTTTTGGTTTTGGTCTGCCTGAAGTACTTCCCGTTAACGGAGCACTTGACTTCCTCCAGCCCTCCCTATCTACGCTCCCGACAATGCAGGC
>JBBPNZ010000152.1:0-33138 GCA_038091195.1 Phylloporus rhodoxanthus | reverse complement strand
TGATCATCTCCCTCACTTCCCTGATCCCGCCTGCCTCTCGCTTAACTCTGCGGGGGCTACGGGTAAGTAACTGTTCTGCACTGTCCGAGCGCGCTTTCGATCCTGGGCTGGCAGGCGGGACACTTCCGAATAGTTTCGAACCAGGACCATTTTCTTTGGCGATGGCTTTGTTGGACTCGACAGATCCTGGTTTGCCAAACTTTCGACAGAGTCTGAAGTCGACGCGGTAGGGCATCTCCAGCCATTCTTCGCCATTGATGTCAAGCGGTCTGAGGAAGAACGGACAGGGAGTCGTAAGAAGTCTCAGTGATTCGGAGGTTATGAGATCATCAACCATCGGACAATGAATTGGCCCCTAGTAAGACTGCGCAGGTTCAGGTACTACGGTGCAGATCGCGTTGCTAGGGTTGAGTCAATGCCTCCGTGCTCCCAAGGTAGACGTCGTACAAACCTGCATGTGAGGTGACTCAATGTGACCCTAGTAAGTTGGCGATGCCGACAACTTGTGCAACTAAGGTTGCTCTATGAAGTATGTATGTAGTGTTTGTACAGATACTACGTCAAATAATTGTGTTCCAGCTGGTTTCATAACATAACGTCGACTATCGCGGCAAAGTCGCTTGTATGCACAGATCATCTGTTACGGTGTTATATAGTACAATAGTGAAAAATGAAATTATAAATTGTATTGGTGGAGGTAATGGAACGAGAAGTCTCTTAAAAGTCTTCCTCATCACGGCGGCGTTTTCCGAGAGAAAATTTGTTCATAGCACCTGAGGCATTCATGGACTTTGCGTTCGAAGTGCTCGCAACAGTGTTTGATGGCAAGCGTGGTCGATAACGTTAACGTTGTTTGCACGGCGATGCGGCGAGTTGTTTAGGATTTGGATGGTGTGTGCAGTGATTTGGTACACCCGGAAGAGTTTTTCATGAAATGGAGGGTGAAGTATATGACGGTAAATTTGCACATTTAATCCGTCGCATATTTTCAGACCGTCATCGCAGTTTCTCACGATTCGCTGCATTTTTTTTCACTTCTCGCCGCGTTTTTCTTTCCTTGCCGCGCTTTTTTTCACTACTTTGTACTATTGCTGAAGTGGTACGACTCGTATGAGCTGTAGCAGAAGTATGAAATGTAAGTAAGACTGATCCCGCAGCGGGATCAATCAATCATCATACGTATGGGTACGGGGCTACTTTTACTACCCGCACCAAACCCGCTACCCACAGCCACAGGTACTGAGACCCGTGGCACTATACTGCAACGCGTTGATGCCGATATCGACGCGTCGTTGTGAACGTCCCATCGGTGTCGACATGGCACCGTTGCTGTGTTATTGTCGTTGCGTGCACTGCAATGCATCGAGGAGTAGGAGGCTAAAGGAGTGGTGGAGGCAAGGCCATGGCGTTGTCCTCGTTGCGCGTGTCGCAACGTGTCGAATGGGAGGTGGTGGTGGTGGTGGTTGGTGGTATGGGCATGGCCGCGTCGTCGTCATTGCGCATGTCGCAATGGGTCAAATGGGAGGTGGTGTCGTTGATGGCGCAGGGCTGCCATCGACGACATGGCATCGTCTCCATCGTGACCGGTGACCGGTGACTGGTGACCCCCAGCCGTACGGCCGTGGTGTGATTGGCGGCACTAGGCCATCGTTGTTGCCGTCGTCTCCAGGCGGTGTGACCACCAGCCCTGCAGTCGTGCACACGACGACGACGGCAATATTATGTCAGTTGTAAAGTTCACAAGTGCGGGAGTGAAAAAAAGCGCGGCGGGGAACAAGAAACGTGGTGAAAAGCGAAGAAAAATGCGGCGAACGGTGAGAAAATGCGACGGATTAAATGTGCAAATTTACCGTCTTAGTACACACTGCAATATGACCACGATTCATTGTTTGATTGGCGCCAAATGCACCTTTTCAAATCAGTGACTCAATGAATTTCACATCCCCCTAAAGTCCCTCGCTACGTCAGCTCTTGAACTTTAATTGCGCCAAAAAAAGTCGAGATTCGAGAGCGGGCAATTCAAGCCGAGTCCCAGCGGCCACCAGAATAGTCATTTGACAATGAGGGATTTGTGGAGTCAGTGTGACGGCAGTATCAGAGAGCTTCTAGAAGACCGGGCGCATCTGCGCGCCCCGCCCAAATTTTGAAAATGTTTGCTGATCGCCGTAAGAACAGCGTATTCTAGTCAGGGTGAGCCTCGCAAACTAGTAGATGGCATCATGAGCGATATGGTCTTGAGTGAGCACTGCAGAATTCACTCATCAGACCGGATGGAGAACACACAACTAACGTAGGATCAATTCAACCACCGCCTGTTGAACAACCGAGAACTAGCGACACCATTAAGAAACCCCAAAATCAACCAAGCCACCAACTACACCCATCTTTCCCTTAAACTGCAATAGGGGTGCATCCAATGTTGATAAGGCCACCCTAATTGCAATATATCAGAAACCAAACTTGGTCGTATAAATAGAAAATATACTTGTTGAACACCATTGCAGCACACAGGCTGCTGAGCGCAAGTTTGGACGGAGACAACGCCGCAGGTCACGCCAACCTGCGCAGCAAGACCGGCAGCCAAGTCAAGAACGCTGAGGCCACTAGAGTTCTCTACTGCTTGCTGGGTCTAAAGAGAACAATTATTGATCTTGTGTAAAGCAACTACAATTAATAACTCACGCTGAAGGCCTGGTCGCAGCAAGTTTGGTGGCCAGTGTTGCACTGGTTAACGGTGTTCTCATTGCTCCAGGCAGAAGCAAGGAGAGCGAGAGGGAGGACAGCAAAGACACGAGTGAACATGGCGATTATTTTAAAGTGAGAGGTGTGCTTTGTAGACACGATTAGGCAGATAGAAGAATAGAAAACTGGAGCCTGAAGAAATTGGGGTGAGTTCGACCTGGCTTTTATACCTTGGCGGAGCCCTGCCACCACCAGCAGGCGGTCACACGGGTACACTTGAACGCGGCCATTGATTGAATGGAACCCAAGGATTACTACGTCAACACGATTAACCGAGTCCCCTTGCGAATCTAGATCAGACGCCGGATCATAGTATCAACAATTTGGCACGGCGTTAGCGAACCCAAAGGCTACATTGTTTGTGACCAAACAAGGTAAGCGTTGTGCTCACTTACGAGATAGCATTGAAATCGCAACGACGACTTTCAATATACAGGTAAAATTGTGACAGACCGCCGGACGAATTACGGAGTTATTTCACACGTTACGCGAATGCTGGCGTACAATAATAACCAACTGGGTCTCGTCAGACTCGTTGGCTGAACATCCCAGTAGACTCGAACAACTTACCTCGTATACGATGCAAAGAGTAGTAGAATGCACTTTACGGCCCTGTAAAACCGAGCTCCGGCTTCCAGAATGCCAGAGTAGAATATTACGGCAGCACGGGGTTAAACCGCTTCCCGAAAAACTTCATGTGACGGACCGCCAAGTAAATGCTTGAAGGCTTCGGCCTGATCGTGATGACACGTCAGAATTCAGGTCTTTCTTTTCCCGAGAATTGAAGGGCTGCTGAGCGCCACCCGCCTGTCGTTAGTACATCAGCGGATTAAGCGAGCCGTTCAGCACCATTCTGATGCCCCGTTTAGTTAGTCTGTGAATCAGCCGACGCGGATGACCTTGACATTCTAAATATAGCTTAATGCATAGACTCTCCGCCAATCAGCTTGCTTGCTGGGGAACGTAAATGCAGAAAACTTGCTGAGTCTGCTTAGTTCATTTCAGCTGCTTTGCAGATGCCCTAGCCTCGACGCGCGGTAACAATAAGTGTCAAATTCATCATTGACAAAGACCCACCTTTGCCGATAAGTACTCAAACGCCATAACCTCTTCTGGAAACGAAGCTCGAGCGTACCGTAGTACCAGTAAGAACGGTGTTGTGCAGGTATTTCTGTCCACTGAGTCCTCGTGCTTGGAAACCCTCCGCCCGTGTTCTCATCCTCATGACCACCTCGTCCTCACATCCCCATCTTCCTCGCGCTGTGTTCTTGTCATCGTCTCGTCCTCGGCACGGGGTGCGCATCAAATGAGCTATTGAGCTCATCGACAGTTAGGACAAGTGGGGGTGCGTCCCGTCGCCGCTCTTGTCTTGTTGTCGCAACGTCTGGTGCAGGTGAGACAGAGATGGACTTGGTGGAGTGGCCGCTTGCCTATGCTGAAATTATGATTTCCTGATATCTGTGTCGCTGTAAATTCAGACATGGAGCACAGACAGAGATCTTCGTAATGAGTACTGAAGTTTTGAGCCAACGATAATATTGGAAATCAATGATGTACTATGGCAATGATAATCAGTGTCAGGAGGACTGCAACAATGATAATCAGTGACGGACAGACCATGACAATTAAAATCAGCGTCAGAAAGACCGCAACCATGAAAAGATGTGACCACAGAATCAGTGACAGCGTCACTACTTTTCAAAAATCAGTGACTTTACTTCTGTCAGTGTCCTACTAGTAATCACTGGTTCCTCCGTCCACGAATATGGACGTATCTACTGGCTCGGTGGATCAACCGCAAGTCGAGTGCGTTCAAAGAGATCCGAGGAAACTGACAAACTTGAATGAAATCCTCTCCTGTCTGTCCTGGTACCAGTCCGAGGAAGCGACACTCTCTAATTCTCTCGCTGAATTGCTTTCCGACCGCGCCTCCATAGAAGATTCACTTCGCCGGCTGGAAACGCTTGTCCCTCGTTTGAATGACCTATGTCTTGAATCTCTACAACTCAAGGAGAGAGTTTCCTCCACAGCGAAGACAGCGGACCGCGTCGGCGGGCGGGTCAGGACTCTTGACCGGGAGATGAGTCGTGTCTTACAGGCTGCCGAACGAGTGGGACAGGTGATGGACCTCAAGGTAATTCACCGCATGCTCGTGTCCAAACAGCTGGTTTACATTCTCCAAGTCCTCTCTTTCCCAATTGCAGTCTTGCATTGAACACCAGGACTGGGAGTCGGCGACTAGACATTGTGCTCGTGCCATGTCGTTGCCCGTTGAAGTTGTTTCTGGCCCTTTTGCCGAATCCTCCGTGGTATACTTTCTAGCCACTCCACGTATTCAAAGCTCATAACCTTCCCAGCCAACTACAGAGAATCATCTCCCCCCTGCGCAGGCACTTCAAGCTGCGAGGGAACAACTTCTATCAATATTCCTCAAACAATTCTCACAGGCATCACACTCTCGTGACGCGGCTGCAACAAGCCGTTACTTCAAGCTGTTTCCCTCCATTGGTTGGGAAACAGAAGGTCTCGAGGCATATGCTTCGTTCGTTGTCGACTTGGTGCGAGTAAGGGCACCTATTTCTGCAAAAAGTAGGATTCTCCCCTATCCATTTGCAACTTGCTAACTGAAGAATTAACAGCCTCTTCCCCACTATACTATGTCACTGTTTTGACTGCACTTTTCGAGGGTGTAGCCATGATTATTGATCAGCACCAGCCGGTCGTGGAAAAGTATTACGGTGCGGGAAATATGCGAAGTGTCATCAAAAGGTTATTGGATGAATGTGATCGGGTAGTCCGGAGCGCGCTTGAAGCGTGGAGGGAGGATCGATCCATCAAGAGAAAGGTGGAATTCTTTCTTTCTCTATCTTATCCGACTGTGCTCAGCGTTTCGCAGTTGTCGGATATCTCAAATTCAGTGGCAGCTTTGTCTGCTCCACGAAAGCAGACTTCAACAGCAATAGACGTGGATGAGGTTGATCCGCGTGAGGTGGACAAGGTGTTATCCGAGATCGCCGGAATGAGCGGTCGATGGCACTTGTTCAGAAAGTTCCTTGTCGAACAATTACAGGTTTGTACTTTTCCCCGACACTTGTTCATCGTGTTACTAAGGACAACCTAGGAAGAGGGAGCTGTAGACAATGGACTCAACACGAATGACCAGAATCTACAACCTATTATCAAATCCCCCAACCTGCACACACGGTCACCGCTGCCGATCGAGCCTGTTGCACTCCTGGATGCAACATCATCTCAAAAAGAATTCGATGACCTGTTGAGCTCTTGTTATGTTCCTATGGAAATCTGGTATATCCGCGCGATCATTGACAAGGTCTGTAAGAGTATGGTAGTTTCGAATGCCACAACTAACTATCACAGGCTTTACACCTCTCCAGTCCTGATTTCTCCCAGACTCCTGCGACTACCACCACGCCGGACGATGTTTTCTACATTCTCAAAACAGTGTATACGCGACTATTGTCAACAGGTTCTCGAGTCTTGGAACGGACTACTGATCTCCTTAAGGAGGTGTTGGACCACGACTTTGTCGGTGGTATCAAAAGGAAACTTGACGATGTTTACCGCGTCGGCGCAGGAGTTCGAAATGAAAAGTCTGAGAGAGAAAATCGAGCATCCTTTCTCGTGCGTTCGTCCGCCCTGTTCAGCAGGATCGACCACCCAACTTTCCTTGAAAGGTGCTCTTGAATGACCTCGATGTATCTTCCTCGCATATGGAGAGGCTCGTGAAGGACCTGCTGTCTCAACCTGCCATCCCACAGCTATTCCTCGATGCCGAACAGCCACGGGTAAAAGTCATCGTGGGAGGCTTGCTTACTTCCACGACCAGATTCAAGGCAACTTTAAAAGTGATTTCTTAACATGACCGCGCAGCAATTGTCTAATGACCCTCCAGGCCGGTATAGAGCAGTTATTCAATCAACTAATGCGATCAAGGCTACGAACTCTGATACCCGACGTTTACAAAGACGTTTATTATGTTCTAGACGAAGATGGGTACGCAACTGCAGAATACCAAGACATTGTGAGGAAACGATTTGTGAAGGTCTGGGAAGGGTTGACAGACGGGTACAAGGTGAATTTTATGGTCTTCGTGCGACTGAACCTGAGATTAGAGTGCAGGATTCATGCACCGAAAACAACTATCGTATCTTGTTTGGTCTGGCCCTCGATGTTATCCTCCGACCATGGGAGAAATACATTTTGACTCTCCATTATTCTGAGGCATGTCCAAAACGCCTGATGTCATGTCTCCCGCTGATGTCTCTGTTAGTTGGGTGCAATACGTTTTGACCGCGATCTTCGTTCCATAATGGCCTACCTGTCCTCTCAAACGGTATTTGGCGATATTCGAGAAAAATTCACTCGGCTTCAACAGATCTCTTCGCTACTGAACCTTGACAGTGTAAGTTTGAATTCGTATGGCTAAACATAGTATCAGAATCAAGCTCTATTTTATCAGGATGAAGACGTCGAGTCATTCTACAGTGGATCAGGAATTTCTTGGACATTAAGTATGCAGGAAGCCAAGGACATCGTCAGTCTAAAGGCTTGAAGTCCAAATGAGTACTGTGCCATGGACTGCGATCGGAGCGAGGAGCACTACACTTGCCATGCAATTGGTAACTGAAGTACTGACCATCTAATGTACTTCATTAATGGGCAATGCACAATACATAAGGTCGTTCGAATAGGCGATTTGAGTCAGATCCACTCCATACCGGATAACCATAGTGAGAATTGTCACTCTCGTCTGCTCTGCATTTCAGTCAACCACGACGGAGGGCATCCAAACGTGCCTGAAGGGAGTCTTCATCAGGAATAGCAACATCACCACCATGACGGTCGTCCACATGGGATGGGCCACTTGTTTCTCCAATTGCTACTGGTTTACGATTCTCGGTTAGTGGTGAGGATATGGCACCAAGTCCAGTTGGAGCCTCAGTAAACTACAATTCATCAAGTCAGCGTGTGATTTACGGATTGTGATGATATTCCATACTTGTTGCGAGAGATCAACGCCAATTTCATCTAGGACCTGCCGCAAAATCTTGTCACCCTCCTCCTCTTCGTCTTCGAGTTCATCATCCATCACGTCGTCCACAGCGTCAGACATCATCTCTTCCTTCATATCCATCATCGAGCTTTCTTTCTCAAAGTCATTCATGATCTTCTGGATGGCTGGTAGATTAAGGCCACGATTCATAGAAGCCATAGCCTTCCAATGAGCAGAGGTTATGAAAGGTAGATGACATTGACCCAAATCGTGGGACGTACTCTTGTCGCTCCACGCATGGCCTCTGCCATTTGTTGATTACTGCGGAGGGCCTGTATCCTCAGGCCAACGGCTTGGAGTTGTGTCTTCATCTGATAGAATTTCTGGATATATCTTCGTGTGCGGACAAGATCCTTGGCCATGACTTTACACGCGTTCTACTAAGACAATTGACGAAGGTTGCATGAGGCGCTGGAGGTCACATACCATCTGACCGGTTTTGGCGCTCCTCTTGATATCCGCGACGAGTTTCTTCTCACTTTGCTCAAGCTTCGAGCGCTCCCTGTCGAGCTCGCGCTGAGCCTTTGTAAGAGCTCGTTGGTGTTGACGGAGCCGTTCGGCGGGAGTGACGGTCCTGCCAAAGAGTGTTTCCTGGTTGAAAATTTAGGACATTTCACCACAATGTAGCTGTACATACGATGATATTCATGGCTGTTGATGCTCAGTGTTGAACGTTGAGTTGCAGCAACGGCTGCGCTTGAGCCCTACGGTCAAGCACTACGTTGCTACTTTTAGCAAGGTCACATAACGGTGCCGTCCGGAATGTGCCGTTCGGAGAGTGAAATATATCAAGCCCAGCTAACCTTAACCTTCAATCTCATCGTACACAATCACCATCATCCAAAAAACCCGCAAAGCATGGTATGTTCAACGTTCCCCTCCACGCCAAAATTTCTGACACCACTAGACTCTCGTCGTTGACCTGTTGCATCCTTCCCCAGAACATGAGAAGAGACAGCACAAACTCAAGCGTCTCGTACAATCACCGAACTCGTACTTCATGGATGTGAAGTGCCCTGGTCCGTCTCCCTTCCTATCCGCACTCCTAAACGCTAACATGTTTTCTGACTCGTAGGCTGTTTTGCCATTACAACTGTCTTCTCGCACGCACAATCAGTGGTGTTGTGTGGCTCCTGTGCAAGTGTCCTGTGCCAACCCACAGGAGGAAAGGCACGATTAACCGAAGGTTGTGTTTGACGATTGTCTACTTATCCATGAACTAATATGATACTGCGTCCAGGGTCTTCCTTCCGTCGGAAGAACTAGGTTTCTTGACTGCCTCATCATCTTTTCATCTGTTGCATTGTTTTCTTTTTTATTTCAAAAAGAGAGGTTATCGTCGGGATCGAGTTTTTGGTGTTGATTTTGCGGAATCCATATACTTGTACGACATGACCTTCATGTATTCTCTCGCACCAAAGACGGTCCTGCGTCAAGTACCCCTGAATAAGGTTTATGTAATGCCTATCATCCTTTGAACCGAAGTGCTGCCATGGATCTAAATCCTATCGGCAAGCATTGTGCCCTACAGTCATGCAATATTCTCGATTTCCTACCCATTCAATGCAGTTGCTCGGAGTGGTTCTGCAAGCTTCATATCTCACCAGACCTCCACAACTGTGCTTCTGTGCAATCCCGTTCACCGAAGTCATCATCCACTTCGAGCCGCTCCACCTGTGCCTTTTCGGGATGCGACAAGCCTTGCCTTACGACTGCTGTTGATCCTGCAAGTGCAGTTCAAGGAGATTGTCCTGGCTGTCAACTTTCTTTTTGCGCCTAGTACGTTTGGTACGCGTCACGGCGTCTCCGAGAATCTGACACGACCCATAGTCACCGTCATATGCAGTCTCACTCATGTACTAGTCTTACTGTCCACGATGATACCACGCACGAAGCTGCCCGTGCAATTCTTTCTGAAAAGTTCCAGGTACCCAGTACTCCGTCGTCCCGCACCCCTGTGGTGGTGCGTCAACAGAGGAAGCTCCCTCCCGGCTCCCAAAAACTGCCGCAGCTGCAAAAGGTCAATTTAATGAAATTGCGTCACAAAGCGATCCCTGCAGACCCCAAGGACAATGGTTCTGTGGTCCCCATTGATCAACGTCTTCATGTGACCGCACGTGTTGAGATCATTGGCCAATCAACAAAGGAAATTGCTCTGTGGTTCCGAAGGGTAATATGGCTTCGCACTAAATCTTCATTGTCTAACGTTCCATAAGGCGACGATCACGGGTAGGGCACTGGACTTGACTGTTCAACACTTCGGCATTTCCCATATAGCTTCTGTAAGTTTCCTCGTGGCACGACGTTTCTAGCATTCACCTTAAATCAGACACTCTTTCTGAAGAAATCGTCCGCGGAAATCGGGGGTCAAATGCTGCTGAATCATTTGGAATTATCGGCGCAACTAGATGATGGATCAACAGTCGTGCTGACCAACTCACCTCCAAACAGTTAGCTGTCCCAATATGATAGGTTCTAAGTAGAGACCTTCTACTATAATTTTTATTGTCGGTTTCAGTCCGTGTAGTTACCCATCGTGCAGACAGGAAACCGCGTTGATATTATCCGAAGAAAGTCCATAATGCAAACGGATAGCAAGCACAAAAATCAATCAATGTCAATAGCCAGAAAGAACCAGAGAAACAAGCAACATGGTGAGAAACGCTATGCAACAAGGGCTGCTAAGCGGCGGAGATGAGGCACGTTGAGGTATGCTGGAACATATGTTTCAAGCCCCGAAACCTCACGAGGATACGGAGGCTCAAATGGTCCTACTTCCTCCGTTTCGGGTGAGAGAAGAAGATGATCATTACGATCATTTGCTTGCACCCGAGAGGCAACGACACGCAGAATTTCAGGAGAAATGGGACTCTAGAAATGGTCGCGTGTAACCGCACTGTCGAATCGGTAAGAAACGGTATACCCACCTCGTATTCCGCAACGTAGTAGTTGGTACACATCCTTTGTATTTGCATAGGACTCAGCATCCAGCAAACATCATAAATAATCTCTATATCGGCAGGTGTCGCCTATCATTCAAGTCAGAAACACATCTGAAATAATGGCTGAAGTACTGACCTTTTTCAGTTGCAACAACTTGATTGCTTGCATCAAATGTTCCAAATGGAGTGTGCCCTCCGGCATATCATGCGACTTGCACCATTCTTCTATTCGTGTGATATTGTACTGAATCTGCATAGCTATTAACGAGACAAAATCAGCAAATCATCAAGGAAAAAAATTCAGAAGGCGAAGTACCTCTCTTCCAGGAAGAGAAGTTTCTCCTCATTAAAAGGTCATTAAAGCTCGTGACACCTATCAGCTTGAGCAGTTCCGTAAGGACCGGTTGAACCACAGAATCTTCCATATAGTAACTCTTCAGGCTCTTCCAAACTTTGTTGAGTAGGTTCAAGATGTCGTCCATGCTGAAAGCCGGCTGGCTGCTCGTGTTAAGGATGCGATTGAACAATCGTCCGCCCCCCTCACTTGAAGTGAACCCTGGAAGAGACTGGCTTTCAATCAAAGCGGGGATTACCATTTTGGAGAGGCGTTTCTTGGTCTCCTGCATCCAGGTATGGTAGATGTTGTACTCGAGGCTGCCAAGATCGTGTTTCACCACAGTAACCAGACGCTCGTAATCATTCCAATCGAACTCGCGTACAGCGTTTTCTTCCCCTGGACCAATGCCTTGAACCATGTCACTTTCCGCGACGCAGATGAAGGAAAGCATTTCGTGAACGTTCGAAAGCCAGAAAATTCCCGGGATAATGGCATCCTCTCCATTGAAAGACTGTCCATAGATATCAGAAAGAGCCGAAGAATTATGAATGGCGACCAACCATGACATGTGCTTGGATAGCCTCCATGACGTTAGCCAAGAAGCGCTCGCTCTCCGGGATTAGGCCATATTTCCACATCTCATTGGTGACAAGGCTGATGAGATTTGCCGGGAAGAGAATCTCCTTCACAGCAGACGGATTTGTCGTGCTGGGTGCAGGAATCTTCAGACCCCGAATGAGTCCCATGAGAATGTCTTCGTCCAAACGCTTCATGTCTTGCATAAGTCTGATTTTCTCTTCTGCCAAGTCATCATAGCTGCGAAGATCGGCCACGCCGTTCGCCCGTGCTCGAAGAACGTTGTCCTCCCCATTGTAAGCGACAGAAACCGCTCGCTGGCTAAGCGCCTGACTACGCTTTACATCAATCATTAGCTCATCCGCGGATGTACGGTATTCAGAGGGACTGAGTTGAAGGACACCTGCAGAGCTGTGTCTTCGTTGATGGCGATTGGGATGGAGGGGAGAGGCCAATGAAAGTCCATTGGCGCTATTCGCGTCGGGGATGCGGAGGACAGGTACGAAAGTTGGGGATGTCGGCGGCTCTCGGGCACCCCTCGTCAGTGCGTTGTACGCATTGGCACGGTTTAGTTGCTCGCGCAAACTGCTGACTTCGTTCTTGAGGGTAGCAATGACGGAAACATCTTCGGTAGACCTCAATGGTGACGTAGCAAACGCCTTCTCTCGAGATTGCAGCTGAGTAGCTTGTGATAGTACTTCATTCGTTAACCGTTGAATCGCTTCCTCCTTCTCGGCTACTTTGGCGACCGCATCTTCTAGGCGTCTTTCAACGTTAGCTTTTGCTTGGAGAAGCTCCTCACGCCGAGACAACTCTGCTTCTGCTGTCTGCAGTGCAATTTGTAGAGATTTGGCCTTGGAATCTGCCTCCTCATGTTTCGAACTCCACTGCTGGACCTGTATCTCAAGCTCCTCAAGTTGGGCCTGCAAGGCTTTTTTCTCCTCTGTTCGCTTCTGGAGATTCTGCGTGAGTTCCACAACCTTGTTCTCGAGACGATAGGAGATCTCCTTGAATTTGGACACCGAGCGTGCTTCAGCCTTGAGAACCTTGAGTTGCTTCTTCGCAAGCCGCCGCCGGACACAAGACTGCAGGTATACTACATGTCTGATGTCAGAACGATGTAGACGGCGGTACAGCCTATATGACGACCATCAGCTGGCATATGAGACTAAAGGAATAAGACATACACCCCACGGAACAGCGATTGTAGCAACACAGTTGCGTGTATTGTCCTTGCCTCCTTGTGGGCTCGTCGAGTCTGTGCACCACGAACATCTAATTGAACCAGTGAGCTAAGCCTACGTTGCGATATCTAGAACTCACGGCTTTGCACAGCGATCACTGTTCGGCGAACTTGAAGGAACCTGGACCTTTGAAGAGAGCGTCGAATGCCGGCCTGTAACCTCTTTGCAGCGACATTTCTGCGAATGCTCTCGACCAAACGCCTCGCCAAGATGCCTCGCCACCATGTCTGAATTTTGATTGTAGCGTTACGGAGTTGTTGGTACCTCTTGACAGCCACGCGCCGTCGCATATTCTTCTGCATGATAGTGACGAGGGCATTAAGTCTTTCAGACCTAAGAGACTCGAGCGCGGCGAGCATTCCGGCTCGGAAGAAAATCTTGGTAAGGCCGCTTTGATATTTGTCGGGGTCATTGATCGTCTTCTCCAAGATCAGTGAGCAGAGAGGTTTAAGTTCCAATTTCTGTATCATAGGTTGCCAATCTGCGGAGAGAACAAGCATATAATATCTAGGGAATGCATTGAGCCGGGCATTCGGAATTGAGATAGTTACGCACCGCTCTGCAAATTCCTCATACGTCCACCGAGAAGGGTATCCTGCACAGCTGATACGAATTGTCTCCAAAACACCACAAGCGCGAAGTTGGCCCAAAACCTGAGAAGGTATAAATTCCCATGGTTTCTTAGCTTCATTCGGTTTGATGCACCGAATGTAGTGGACATTCGTTATGCTCAGCGTGTCCATCAACGTGATTAGGGAGGCTTTGAATATCGAGCCTTGCGTGGGTTTCTTCAAAGCCGCACGTGGCTTCTTACCGGATGCTGTTGTGGTGGATGCTACCAGCGCTGAGCGGCCCGGGTCAGGTATAATGGACGATCGACGGGATCCACCACTGCCCGAATCAGAGAGGGAAGGGGAACCGGGATGAGGAGGATCGCCAGATTTGTCTAAGGACTTGACAGAGCCTAGCGCGGTGTCCAAAACTTCCTTGAGGAAAGGATTTTTTGTCGTTGCCAACAGTACCATATGTTCATCTGGTACCGTATCCCTGTTCTTCTCTAAGAAACCATCAACTTCATAGGTAACATTGAGGGCATAATGTGCAATCGTAAACGCAGAATTTCCAAATCGAGGCTTCTTGAAAACTGCTTTATTGGCCGGCTTCAAGAGTTGCGTATTCAGCTTCTGCAGGAAGGAAGCATCACTACCCGAGGGCAAGCGGGATTCCTCGTCAAGGAGAGCAAGAACACCGAGTTTGCCCTCGATGACATCGATACAGGGCTGGTTGTCCGAAAAATCAATGAATGTCCAATTGATTTGTTCCTTCATGTACTCTTCTTGCTCAAGCTTGAACACATGCGAGTTGAACTGCAAACCGGAACATTAGAATCAGCCACGACGAACATATCAGTACTTGCCTCCTGTTGCAATTTTTCATTGGCGTAATTAATACTGAACTGTTCAAAGGAATTCTGAGAGCGAATGTGAACTGGGACGGTCGCTGCACAGAGGAAATTACCTTTTGGAAGTGCTCAAACCCATATATATCCAACACTCCGATGAACATCTCTGCACGTTCGGCAGCATCACCATTCTCTCCAGCCAAACTCTCGTTGACAATTGCAACCAACCACTCGAATAAGCATGCATACACAAACTTCGCCACACTATCCCTGACTGCCGTCGCCTGCGCAGCATTCAGAGATGTGACAATTTTTTCCGAACGCGTAATGATCTGCTTCTTAACCGTCCATTTCTTGAATTCAGAGAGCGTGACTCCCAAAAACCGAGTAGCCAGAATGAGCGCCGGATCTGCTTCGTCAATGGACGATTCGTTTCGAGCCTGGGTAACCTTGACGTTTCCAAGATGTAAAAGAGCAGACAGAAGTCTGAAAACGGCCCATTGCTTCTCAACACTGATGCCAACAGTCGAAAGAGCTTGCTGAGTCGCGCGGAATTCTTCGACGTCATCAACTCCTAGAATGGATGTTGAAGCAGGACCGCCTTGCTTGAGGTAATGGAATTTCGTAACATCCGTATCCAGCCCAAGGTCTTTTCGCTCCTTCAGTGGGGCGCCAGCGCACAGCTGATAGAAGATATGGTAGTTTCGCTCCGTAGTTGGTTGAAAGACGACACGCGACCGCTCTAGAAGGTATGTACGAATGCGCGCACCGACAATTTCTGGTTTCCCGTCAAAAAGAATCTACGAAGCTGTCAATCAGGCTGACAGAAGAAGTATGCATGAATTTAGACCTGGATATATTTTCCAAAGCGGGATGAATTGTCGTTTCGAGTTGTTTTCGCATTTCCGAAAGACTCCAAGATGGGGTTCGTGGCCAGGATTTGTTTTTCTATCTCACTCGACTCATCTAACGACAATTTTGTCTTTCCCTTGGCTCCAGAGCCAGGGGGATTGACAGAGGCGATATATCGCATGATGAACTTCGCCTAATGGGGGTTAAATCAGAGCAAGAGCAACTGGTCGAGCACGATGACCTACCGACTCAGTTTTACCTGCACCACTATGAGGTATACGTAAGATGAAAAGTCGGGATAGAAACAGAAGGATTACCTCTCGCCAGACACGATGATAGTTTGACCGATACCCTCTTTTGCCATGGCAGTGTACGCGTCCTCGGCGATGGCAAAGAGATGGGGCTCTAGTTCACCTCGTTTTCGACCACTATAAGCTTGAATAATTTCTGGACCATAAAGAGTGACACGTTGGAAGGGATTGACAGCAATCAGAACAATGCCGCTATAGGTGTATATGCTGTGCTGTGCATAGCGGTTTCGAATAGTGTGCAACACTACATTTTTTTAAAGGACGGCATAGGTAATATAATGTGAAGAGCATCACCTGACGGCTCATTGAGATGAGACAGGGTGGCCAAATCATCAGCAGTTTCTAGCAACGGTGGATTCCGCAACGGAGGAAGGCCTTCATTGCCGTCTTTGATGTCCTTTCCGGTTGTATTGATAACAGTTTCCTTGTAATATGTGATGAGATAGGGCGAGAGGATGGCGGGATCGACGCGTACCTTGCCTCGTTCATCGAGGAAGACGAGCTTGATGGCATCGTCATTAGCCTTGGTGACACTGGTTACCTCCGCGGATATCCAAGCCTGTTCTTTGTCCTCGAACCAGACTCTGGTTCCCTTGCTATAAATGTTTTCGGCCATTTAACGGGCCCGTGTCGTCGTAGTTGTGGTCGTGGCGAAGAACGATTGCCTTCTCCAATGCTTGTCGTGACGTGACTTGCTGTGACACAAATATATATTTTCTCACAGCCACGTGCTGCATTCCGGTCACATGATCACTGGCGAACCACAAAACAACGCGTTCGGACTTGAATTGCTTTATTCTTGCAACCTTTCTCTCCAAGCGCAGCGCTGTCCGACTTGACACCTTCGTCGCCCAGGTGCTCATTCACGCCATCCTGCATCCACTGCCACAGAGCTTTCCGCCGTTTCTAACCAAAACATCCATCCTGACTTAGGATGACTTCTAACCCTAAGGATTTTCGGGTCGGGGGGAGCATATCATCTGCCTGTGTGGGTCAGCTGCGACATGGAATGGCATCGCTGACAGGCGGGGTTGCTGCTTTACAGGATTTTTAGCTTGCGCGTTTCAAGATGGTCAGCTCATCCACTGCCTCATCGTCTGCTATGAAGCCTTTTCTAAGCGTCCCAACATTTCTCCGGCACGCGTTCATCTCGGTTCAGGATGCACGCCTCCTTCATGCACGAACAAGTATCCCCTTTGTATCATCTCGGAACCCCTTTCACGTTCTACGGACACCACGCACAGAAAGCACGAACTTTCATTTGTCCAGCAACGTGCGAAAAAGGGAAAGATGACACCGGACGGGCGAGATGCTCTGCGTGACAGAGGGTGATGCAACCCCGATTTTGGATGCTAGAGATATGTCGCGGTTTTCTTAGGGCGTGGCCGAGGCCGAGCAGACCACGGACAGGCGGTCGGATTGTAGCACCCATCTACGACATGCAACGTGGGCACGCACAGAGTACTCAAGCTCGCTCTACCCACTCGCCGTTCTCGAGTCCTTGTAAAATCCCCAATCCTGCGTTGACCCACATCATTCAGGCCCACGCACGTGCTCCCAAAGACTCAAGTCTTTGACTTTCTCCGCGAGTTGCAGGTAGCTCTGAGGGGCTGGCCTGCTCTCTATCCTGGTGCTTTCAAGTCTTGGTTGTGCGCCATGGGCTATGCCGAACTCTTGGTTTCCCTACAGGATATAGAGAGTCTTGGTAATGGAGTCCTCAAACGTCGGCGTGCGTAACAAACCCGACATGGTTTCTAGGTGGCTTGCGACGTGGAAGACCAGCTTGGATCGCATTTGGCTGTTGAATGCGATACGCACAGGAAGCGCTCGCGTCATTTATATGTTTGGTTTGCGAGAGTCGATTCCATCGTCAGTCTTTCCAGTAGTGGCCCTCTCACCCCCGTTTTGCTTCGACCCAGCCACGTACCATTTACGCGGTTCCAATGCGTTATTGGATATTCTGTAACCGGCTTCATCGAGTTGGTTCTTCTTCAAGAGCGAGTTCCGCCTCCCGACAGCCAAGACCTGCCTTCGATGGTTGCGAACTACCTCTGAGTTTGGCTTTCTACTTCCTGGCTCGTTTCCCGGTCCTCGCAGTGCCCTGTGATCCGTGCAGTGACACTGTTCGTGTCGTGTCGCCCTGCTTTGTTCACTCGCCCTTGTCTGTACTCCATGACCCGCAAACCCATTTTGGTCCATTCTTTGCCTCGCTGAAATTGTCACTTTTCTGAGGAGGCAATAGAGATTCGCTCTCGAGGGCAGCAGGACTGATTTGTTCCGAGATGGATATGCGGAATTCTGGAAGACACGACTACGCACAGAGAGGACGAGCAGTGATGCATTGACTATGGGATCACGGACGCGTTGAACCTGGGCCATGGACACGTACAGAAATGGCAAAACGAGGAGTGGGGAGTACCTTGGGATCCAGCGAGCTGTCGCGGAACGACCTTCTTGTGCCTCGGCGATGCTCAACGCGGAGCCAGGTGGCAGGACGTTCAGTGACGTTCGGTGGAGCGATGACCGATGCGAGTGGACGTGTGCGCCCCATCATGTGCGGTGTGCGTATGGGGGATTGGGATCGGAGTGGGGGAAGGAAAAGCCTTGGAGACTGGGGAGTTGGCTCGGTCTTGCGATCGTCCTTGCGGATGGTTGTGAGCCCTGGAAATGGCTGTAGATGGGGGATCGGCGAGGCACTGAATTGCCCATGACCCGGACATGATCCCACTAATTTTTGGAGCCCTATCGTCCTTGTGACGAGCTGATGTTGACGTGTGTTGTGATTAGTGTCAAGATAGAATGATGCCAATTGATTCCAATTAAATACTTGTAAGTAGTGACCAAACTTATCTCTGCTCGTGCACGCCGTGGCCAGCGACGACGACGACGACGGGCTCAGGCCATGGACACGTTCTTCAACAGGAAGAAGCAGCGACCACGGAACTCGTCTATCTCGGCCCAAGACTTAGCTGACTCGGTTCCGTACGACAAGCTGCCGTCGGTGACCCGCTCCCCTCTCCCAGTCGCCACCGTCTCCCAGGGCCTGCGTGGCAACACCAGCGTTATATCCGCACCCCTCACAAACCCTACTCTCACCGCCAACGGCACAGATCTCAACTTCAACTATCAGAACTTGCACCGCACAAGGCTCGAGAAAGACAAAGTCAACGCCGCAACCAGACCCGATTCCTCCTTCAGCACCGCAGATTCACCTACTCTTTACAATGAGTCTCTCGCTTCTTTCCCCGGTAAACGCCCCAAGACACCCACTTCCCACAAGCTCCGTAAGAGCGAAGCTTCTACCTCTTCCGGTCGCAGAAGCCCCTCAAGTTCTGAGTTCGCCCCTGTGCCAATCCCCACCTCTCCCAGCGTAGCAAGCAACGTTCTGCGAGCTATCCACGCCCAAGACAATCCATCCCGCTTCTCGAGCTCCACAGCCCACTCGGACAGCCACTCTACCCATCTTTCCCATATATTCCATAAGCCACATACCGACGAGTTTTTCTTTCCCCGCCCGGATAATGATGAAGAAATCGAGTCGCTTTTTGCTCGTGTCGCTCAGCAGCGCGATCTACACAAAGTGGGCGACCTCGGCATCAATCAGAAGTGGGCGATAGTCTTTGCTGCGGAGCAGATGCGATGGCAAGAAGAGCGAAGTAGAGGTGAGATGGCCCGCAAACAAGGTGATGCAGGTCAGGCCATTCTTTCCGGCGAGGGCTCTCCCGAGTGGTATATACGCAAGTTCTTGGATGGAACCATCACTTCCAAACAGGTGTCCAGTGTTTCGGTCTCGCTGCGAGGGCATGAAACTAGGTGGGCTTAATTTCCCCCATTCTTGGTTGTTACTCACGTTCTCTTTAGCTGGCTCGATAACTTTATCGATCTCAGAGGGACAGCAGTATTGGCACAGAGTCTCGCACAAATTAGTCGCAAGCCTAAGAGGTGAGTACCATTCCTCTACAAGGCTTAGTAATTTACTCTTCTCTATCCAGGAATCCAGCAGACATACCATTAGAGCACGAAATCGCCAAGTGTTTAAAGGTCATTTTCAATAGTAATGTAAGTGACCTTGTACCTTGCGTAACCCACGCGTCTCACGCAACCCACAGTTTCGTGTTTGGGAAGCCATGAAGATCCCTAATGTTGTCACTCAAATAACATCTGCTCTCAATTCTCCTTACCTTCCAACCCGTCGGACAATCATGGAGGTGCTGTTGTCGACCATTCATTGTAGCCAAGAATCTCTAGATCTTGTCTTCCATGGTCTGGCAACCCTCAGTCAGGCTAACGGCGATTCGACCGGTTGTTACGATTACTGGTTCCAGTCACTTGAAAGTGTGCTCCGGGGAAGGGGTAGAATGGGGACTGTTGTCGGTGCCAGTGACGAATACAAGCGTGCTGGTGGCGATAGCGGGACATTCAATGATTATGCTGTGAGGTCACTCTCTGAAGCTCCACTATTCCATCACTCATGAGCTTGCCCCAAGCTTCTCAATATCGGCTTGATAATTAAAATCATGGACGTGATAGACGATCTCGATGTCCGCATACACCACCGTACTCTCATGGATGCTGCAGGTCTTCCACGTATCGTTCTCCTTTTCCGCGAGCTGAGCATTCCTTCCATGGACAAACAACTGGACAATCTTGCGACCGTATTTGAAGAGGATGAGCAACACCTGAAGGAACGTCAGGATAATGCCATGTTGGCTAGCTTCGCCAATCCAGAGGATATCTGGAATGCGCTGTGTTCAAGGATGGAAGGTTCGCGCGCAAAAGACTATTTCCTCTCTATGATGCGACATTTGCTGTTGATTAGGGAGGAGGGTCCGCAACTTGCCTATCATTATCAACTCCTCGATTCGTTGGTCTCGGATGTCGTTATGGACGGCAAATTGGCCACCGCAGAACGAAGACTTGGGCATTCGGTGCAACGGATAATTGCCCAATTAAACGAGTCCGATAGGCTCGAGGTGGCAGAAACTGAGATGTCTCAAGCTCGCGCTCAGGCTCTCCGCCTGAAACTCGAAAAAGAAGCACTTGAAGAGGAGATCTCGCAAGGTCTTGACGGGCTTGTCGGCCAACTGAAAGACAAGGTATTGCATCTTGAACACCAACTAGCCACTGCCCGTGAAACAATCTCTCGATTGCAAAATCAGATGGAAACGCAAAAGTCCGGTTATGAGGACACGATTGCGCAGCTCGAGGCACAGATCATGGAACTGTTCAGGATGTTGAAGGAGCTTGGCAAAGGAGTGGATAAGATAATTGATTCGAACACCGGATCCATGGATCGGAAGACACTCATTGACGTGCTAAACAAACATCTGGAGCGGACAAAGACAATTAGTATTCTTGAGGGTAAAGGTCGGAGGAAGAAGAAAGCCGCTGGTTCTGAAGGTGAGGACGAGATTGAGGGATCTGATCGAGATTCGCGAGATGCGACACCCAGAAAGACCGATAACAATTCTAGCCGTGGTCGGTTGAATGGGACTACGCCAAAGTCGGCTCGAATATCAACAGCTCAGGGCGGTCGTGACTCGCAATTCATGGATGCAGATGAAGCACATGTACGCGAGCAGATTCAACACCAACTTGTTGCTGGGGTCAAGATTGTAAGTTTGTGTGTAGGACTTTGCAGCGTTACTAACAGCTCGGACAGCTTTCTCCTGAAAGTGGACACATGGCTAGTCCTCGCAGTATTAGAGGCTCTCCCAGACGGATGACCCGACCCATAGGCGGCGAAGATACCCCTTCTTTATCTCGATTGGCTCGCCTCAACAATTTCTTTGTCCCACATCCTGACGATTCCTTCGATCGCAATGATCATGATTCGTCCTGGCGGGGCGAGGAACATGACGCTGAGAGTGAATTCGGACGATCGACTCACAGTAGGTTTAGTTCCGTCATGGATGATACCCATCCGACGTCTGCCATTCCGGTTGGCAGTCTTTCTGGAGGCTCGCGTGCTCCGCAACCACACTCGTTCTCGGAACAACTCGCGAAACGATTACATGTACATGGTCGTGCACCTTCATTACCAGACAGCAGCACAACGCTACTCCCTACACTTTCTGAGGAAGTGGATCCTACAGACCCTTCGTCGTCGTCGCCTCCTCCTCCTCCTCCTCCACCACCACCACCCTCCATCCCTGGGAGGCCGCCGCCCGTTCTATCCAAAGATGATATGAACGATGATGGTGAAAGTCCGCCACCGCCGCCGCCGCCGCCACCTGTTGGTTTCTTGGGTAACCCATCGTCGAGTGCCCCATTACCGCCTCCGCCTCCTCCGCCTCCTCCGCCGCCTCCTTCCGCGCGAGGAACTGCCTCCGCCCCTGGTTCCGCACGCGCATCCATGCTCCTCGGAGCTAACCTCTCTGTCCTCCTTTCTGCCCGCAAAGATATGCCTTACACACCGGGAACCAAGATGAAGCAACTTCAGTGGGACAAGCTCCCCCACCAACAGGTTTCTAAGACCCTTTGGAGTAACGAGGACAGTCAAAAGGAGCAGGAGATGTTAAAGAAGCTACAGAGTGACGGTGTGTGGTCGGAGATGGAAGAAGACTTTAAGGCCAAACAATTAATGATTAACCTAATTGGTACGGACCTTTTATGACTTGAGAGTCATGTCCGTCTTGGTGTGGAATACTTATGTCCCGCCCATTAACAGCTCGACAAAGGCAAGCTGAACTGAAGAGTGTTCTTGATCCCCAGACCAAGAAACGTGTCGGTACGTCTCTTGGTGGCGTAAGAAAGATCATAGTACGCTATTTACACTCTTTTAGAGATCCTCATCCAGCGGGTCAAAAAACTGGAACCAGAAGTGATCGCACGACGTATACAACAGTTTGATCAGGAAACGTGCACGGAAGTTTTCCTCAGCGAACTCAAAGGCGTCCTACCGACTCCGGAACAGGTGCAACGCACAGTACAAGGCTATAATGTTATAAACGCTAATTTTCCCCACAGGTCGGCAAGCTCAATGTATATCGGAATGCTGAACCTGAAGAACTCGCTGGCTTGCACGCGTCCGATCGTCTCATGGTGAAGCTTATTCAGATTGAACGACTTGGTCCCCGAATAGAAGGCATGCTTTACAAGTGCAAATTCGAGGAGCAATGGCTCCTTCTCGATGAGGTAACAATACCAACAACCCCTTGTTGCACAGCTGATGTGTTCGCAGGGTGCTAGGAAAGTTAGTCAGGCCAGTGAAGTGTTGTTGCATGCCAAACAGTTCAAAGAAGTGCTCAATGTCAGCTTCTATCTCATTTATAAGCTTGGTCACCACTGACTATTTCTTCCTAGCTCATCCTCATGGTTGGTAACTATATGAACGGTGCTGGCATTAAAGGTGGCGCATTTGGTTTCCGTGTTAGCAGCATCAACAAGGTTTGTGCTAGCCCATTTATTTTCTATTAAACAGGGTTAAACTCTGCGCAGCTTGTCGATACGAAGTCCGTCAACAACACCACTCTCCTGCATTTCCTAGAAAGGACCATTCAAAAACACTTTCCTGCTATGGTGGAATTCCTCGAAGAGCTGAATAAACCGGCAGAAGCCTACCGAGGTTTGTATTGAATACACGTCTCGTCCAGTATCTAATATCTCGCATAGTTAATGTGCAGGACGTCAGGAAAGACCTCATCGTTCTCCGAGACGGTCTTAAGCGCATACGGCAGGAACTCAATGAACACTATGTCGACGTGGTTCAAAACGATGGCTTTAGCAGGCAGATGTGGCAATTCCTTGGAAAAGCCACTGCGAAGCTAGAAGACCTTATCGATGATGTGAACCACGCAGAAACCACCTTTTCCGAGGTCGTTGCGTACTATGGTGAAGACGACAAAAACATGACTTCAACAGAGTTCTTTGCGATATTCAAGACTTTTGTTACATCTTATAAAGTGAGCCAGTAAATTACATTCGTGACGGATGATTATTGACAGTCCCTTTTCTCCACAGAAATGCATGATGGATAATCAAACAGCAGCCGAGGAAAAACTCGCGATGGAAAGACGAAAGCAGGCTATGGCTGAGTCGAGGTCCAACAGGCAGGTTACCCAGGAACATTCTATTCCACAAGAGGACCACGCAGTTTTAGACAACTTGCTAGAGAAGTTGCGCAATGGCGATACCATTGGACGCAAGGCACGTCGGGCTCGGCCACCTCCCGAGCCCAAAGCTACCATCGCGCTTATCACCAATGGGACTACTGATACCGCGCAGACCGCGCAGAGCATGCTACTTGCGCTTCAAGCAGATGGCTTTGATCCGGCGACTGTACCTTCGTCCCCGACGTCCACAGCACCGAGACGAAAGACAAGGAAGAGGACACAGGCTTTGTTAACCGAGGCTGGTGACTCGCAATCCGAGGTGACATCGCCTGTGGTCGGATTGCCCGACCTCCCCTCAGTATCGGATTTCGGGCTGGAATCAGAGTCAACCATGGACTTGGCTTGATCTTATTTGATCTTATTAGACCATGTACGCTTCAATCTGTACTGTATCTGCTCGTACTAGTTTCCTCATCTAACTTATAATATCGGCCATTTGGCCAGTACGCCAAACTGTCTTTGGAATGTAAACTTCGAGAAAGGTTGGAAAGTCGGTGTTTACTTTCACCACCACGACATGTTCTCTCCCAAGTTGTTGAGCCTGATCCTCACTCTTTGCGGTGTGCTTCCCGCGCCGGCACAACTCAATACTGCAGTGGTTGAGATTGAGGCCGTCAAAGCCCACTTCACCCAGTCAGGGCTGGTCCCTGCAGTACTACCGCAGTTCGCCCCAAGTGCTCTTCTCAATATCTCCTTCAAAGGCCTCGGCAAGGTCTCTCTCGGTCAGCCTCTGTCGAGAGAACGTGCGTGACAGCGTCGCTTGGTTCGGCGAGCCCGACTGACGATCTCTGCAGAGGCGCTGTACGAACCGAACCTGTCCCTGGCGCCCGCGAACGCGTCCTACAAGCTTCAGGGCACATACACGATCATAATGATCGACGCGGGCCCGCCTGGGGCAGACCAAAGCCACGGCCAACGACGGCACTGGCTCGCCAACGGCGTCGTCCTCGGTGCGTACCCCTCCGCGCACAGGGAGTGCGCTGACCGCCGTCCGCAGGGTCTGCGAGCGCAAACGTGTCCATGGCGGGCGCGACGGTAGTCACGCAGTATCTGCCGCCGAACCCACCTGTGGGGGACGGACCGCACAGGTGAGTCTGTTGTGCGCGATGGGACGAGAAAAGAGGTGTGCATACGTGACAGATATGCGTTCCTCGTCTTTGCGCAGCCGCCCGACTTTCTGGCGCCGTCCGACCTCTCTCGGCCGAATACAGGTGGGGGTGTCTTTGTAGTCGAGGACTATGTTCGGGTGAGCCGTTGCAACCTTGCTTCGTGGACGGTCACTGAAAGAATGGTCAAGTATACAAAACTCGGTGCTCTAGTCGCGGTGAGTAGTTAAATGTGGAGCCAAATTGAAATTGACCTTGGTAGGCATCCTATTTCACATGCCAGCGAGGGCCCGCTACGGCGGCTCTCTCGCCAACCAGCGCAGTAGTTTCACAGACCCTTCTCGGGTGGAGTGGTGTAACTCAACCAACAGGGGTGATGGGGCAAAAAGTAAATGCGGGGCTGAGCACGACACGCAACGCGGTGGCTCTCTTCTTGGCTCCCATCGTGGGTTTCCTAGCTTTGTAATAGTGAGGTTTGCAGCATACCGAATCGATCGCATTCGCGCGTCTTGGGTGGTTGTCGAATAATTCATACAATTCCTTGATAAAAGCAATGTAACATGCAAGAAAACAAGGGGATAAACCAAAGGTGAACAGAGAGGCAATAGTTATGTGGATAATTCGAGTCGCGCTTAACTCCCATAGCGCTCCCGAGCCTGCGTTGTGACAAAATGGTAAGAATTTGCGGCACGACGTCGTCATCTCTGTCTCGAGGTCTTATCGCACTTACCGCATCTTGGGCCATGTGCACGTAGCCTGAGTAGCCCTCAGCATATTTTCCCAACTCCTTTCCTTTGCTGGCACCAAGACCTACGCCTTGTGCATATATGGCTGTTTGGCTGTGTGACAAGTCAACCAGTCATCCAAAAGAGAATGAATAGTAGAAACGTTACATTGGGTCAACGCGACCGTCACCCTCAGTACCCAAACCGGTGCCCTCTTTCCAGCCCATCATTTTCAACAGTTTGTTACCAACGTTACTGTCGTCCTTGCCGGGGGCCAAAGGTGCAGGAGGTGGTGAGGGTGGTGGTGGTGGTCCTTCAGCAAACCGCTTCTTTTTCGAAGGTGCACTGATATTTTCGGGCAACGGAACATCGGGTTGGTTGTGCATAATCCGACGCTCGGATGCACGGTCGCGGTACTTTGGTTGTTCTGTTTCAGCTGCTTTGAATGCAGCTGAATTCCGCACAGCTTCTACTTTCTGGCGTGCGACATCGCGCAAATTTGCATCCTTGAAGTTTTTCTGTTTCATTCGAACGAGTAAAGCGCAAAGGGGGCGGATAGAAAAAGAAAAAGGGTAAGCCGTTAGTTCCATCTGCGAAGCGAGTAGGCAAAATGAATGAAGAGGCGAGCCTTGTGAAGATCTGATTCCTTATTATGACGTTTAAGTTGGTCAATGGTCTTGAACTGCCTTGCACAGAGCAGACACGTCATCGCGTTTGTGTCAGAGAACTCGAATTCGGCTTCCACTGGTTCGGGAGTCGTCGTTGTCGAAGGCTCGTCGAAGATTGCTGAAGGTTGCGAGGTAGGAACCTGAGACATCGGTGGGTATGCTACTTCGGTACTTGATGATCCAATTTGGATCCTAGGCACCGAAGTCGGGCCTTCCTTGAGTTCTTCTTGGACTTGGTTCCATTTCTGAATGTTATTTGCGGTCTAGCTGAATGTTAGATTAACAATTGCTACACTCTAGCTCAGCTCATGCCTTTTTACTGGCAATCAGTGGCGCAACCTTTCTAGTTGCAGTGGCTGCCAATAGTGAGTGAATGAAACCCGATGTGCATGTTAAAAAGTGGGTACCTCTGTCATCTTCCGCCGCAGGCTCTGGTCCCATCTCGTCATCACCAGGGTCAAACTCTTCTGCAGAAAATCCTAGGGGGAGGGAGACAGGTGCTTTCGCCGAGAGCGATACCAAAGGTTTACCACCGGTCGATCCCGTCTTAAAGTTGAGAGTGACCGGCTTGTCAGACACAGGCAACGCGGATGGTGCGGGTGGCTTCTTCGAAGCATCGTCTATGATATGTTAGGTCGACGTAGGTATTAAAATACTACATGCGTACCTTTGACCCTCTTCCTTTTCTCTTTTTCTTTGGCACCGCTGGCTGGTACTGCTGGAGCTTCTGTCGCAGCCGATTCGTCCACCTTGAACTCCAAGACAGCAACGGTCGTCGACTCATCCCAGTACTTGACAAAGGTGTTTTCGACACCACCAAGGTTGAGAGATGATGTAATTGCAGTTTCATCACGAAGCATGTAATCTGAGACTGGCTGGAAAGAATATGGATGTGCAAATGAGGCCGCAACGGGTTTATCAGAAATACGAAAGCCGGAGGGATGAATCTGTGGTGACATGCTGTTTGCTAGAACCGCGGATGCAGCCTATGGAACGTGAAAATGACGAAGTCCGCAGAAAAGTGATGGATACCTGAATATCCACGAATTCGACAAAGGCAAACTGGAAGCTAGCCAAAGTGACTTTGTCCTTGATGAGGATGATTCGTTTCATTCCCTTGTGACCCTCTTTTCCAGGTCCTGCGGAACCCATCATTGCTTGTGCGATAGCTTGAGGGCCAGAGAGGGGGTCTAATCCACGGAAGAGTAGCACTGCGGCAGGCGCATTGCCGATATCACGAGTCCCGTCGTTCATGTTTTGTCGACGTCCTTTATCGTGAGGCAATGCGCTCTGCGAGTAATCGATCTTCACTCGGCGACCGTTGTGCGGAGTGCCTGTCTCGAGGGCTTTGTAGAAAGTAGCTTTTGCAGAAGCGCCATGTGATGCTGGCGGAGGTACTTGAATGAATGGAAATAGAGGGTCCACGAATGCACGGGCGTGTTCCACGCTCGCGAACTGAGCGAATCCGAAGCCCTTGGAAATACCTTTAAAAGTTTATGATCACACATGTCAATGCGCTATAAATATACAATATGAATAGGGCAAGTGCCTGATGATCTGTCTCTTATGATGGTGACGGTCTCGATGTTGCACCCGTGACTGGAGAGGTAAGCCTGTAACTAAAGCATGAAGATTGATTCAGCTTTGTATCGAAGGACATGTAAAGCGTATCGACAAACATCCGCCTCTGAGAAGTCGGGGTCTAAACCCAGGAAAATGACATGCGAACTGGGTTCGCTCGGGACCAGGCGCTTTTTACTATGGAAGCCTTTGCCAGGTCGATCGTCGGATGCATGGTCGGCAGCAGAGTCATTATGTCTGCTCGGGTTGGATTGAGCATAGTTGGAGTCATAAGCTTCGTCATAAGACTGTGCATCATATCCCTGTGAGAGTGACACCAGACCCATGATAGAACACGCACGCCGTCGTTATACTTTCTGCGTTTGCCGTCGCCATAGTAGTCGTCTTCTCGGCTCCGTACATTTCCTCTGTTATCTGTGGGCCAATAGCCTTGATCAGACCAGTCTTTACCCTTGTCCCAGTCCCGGTTGTAGGCCATGTTGTCAGAAAAAAGAGGAGAAGGTGGTGGTATTGGTCAGAACAAAATTCGGGTGAGACTACGCTCGTAATCTGGTTGGACCAAACAAAGCACAACAACCTCTTTGACTCTACCAACATGGCCGCCGCGAGTATGTCCTGGCATGTTCCCTTCGCTGTCCATGACGCTGACGGGTGAATAATAACCTCTACAGGCTACCTCAAGGTTTAAATGAATGTTTTATTCCTTCCTGTAACTGACGAACTTTGTTGATTCCAGGTCGATCCCGCTATTGAGCGATGGAATCGCATGGTGGGTAGTTTCAATGCATATACTCGGCAGGAGTGTGTTCAGACCACCACATAGCGCGAAGATGCATACAAGCACTTCAGGTTCACACGCCGTACTACCTTGATCTCGCTGACTGGTTTCGTGTTCGTTCCTGGAGCAATCTACTACCTCGCATCGCAGACACATGTAAGAAATGGCTGCTCATAGACATCTCGTGCTCGCTAAGCTTGATATTGTAGCTTAAATACAAGTGGACGGGCAAGCGGAGAGGCGAATCTCTTACTGAACACTAAAGCCAGAGTCGATGATGTATTTGCTGTCTTATCCCCGTCTAAAGTCTCTTGCAGAGTTCTATTGCGACCTTGCAACCGCCACCAACGATCGTGCTTAGGAGCGCATGAGCTGGTGCCCTCTGTGAATGATGCTCAACCGCAGTGTCGAGGTGTTCGAGCTCATCGTCCCGCAGTTCTTTAACAAGGTCTCGGAGCAACGGCACACTGGGGTGTGATGACGGCAGCGACTCGAATTCTTGCAGTTGACTTGTGAATGGCTTATGAGTGGGGAATGGGACGCGTGATGAGACGTACTCGTCATAGTGTTCGCCAATGACCGTTTCGACGGCCTCCGTACAAGCCATCGCGGCCTCTTTTCCCAAGAGAGCAGTGGCGACGCCGAGGCCGTAGCCAGCAGCCTTGGCCAGGTCCGAGAGTATTGTTGGCCGCACCTGATGTTGCACTTGAAGTTTATCCATGACGAGAAGGTGTCGCTTTTCTTGATCCCACATTTCCTGTGCAAAGGAGCCGTCTGAGACGAACGCAGGAGACGAAGTGCGATACACACCTGAACCAAAGGGCCGACCGTTGGATCCCGCCCTAGCACGGCCATCTGCCCCTTGTAGATATAGTTGGCCGCGATCTCGCCTGCGTGGTCGACGCGCAATGCGCTGTCCAAGACCGCGCGCTGTTGTCGCGTGAGGCCGGGCGGTGTGGAGGTCAGAGCGGGATCACTGGCGTTGGCGGGGTTGATGTAGACAGCGGATGCTCTGGTGGACAGCGCACGGACGAGTAGAGGTCGCATGGTGAACGTGAGAGTCCATGTCTCCTCTGTCCTCAACGCCATTCAAGACGGTGCTCGCCAAAGGTCGGTCTTTTCTTTTCTTTGTCTTCACCGCCAACGTCCGTCGTCCAGGTGGTTTCAGAGACGTGCAAGACGTTCTGTTGGCGACATCCAACGACATTTCTCGAGCATGCAGGATACCCCTCCATGAAGCAAACAAGATCATCTCTTCCATCTGTCGCGAACACGCCCAACCACTCCGTTCACTACAGACTGACACCCATGAATCTTTCACGACCGGCGACACCGAACTTGATTCTATGCTCTGCGGTGGAATCACGACTGGCACCGTGTGGGAAGTCGTCGGCGAGAGGTATCATCCCCCCGTCCTTTGGCTCTAGGAAAAGCTGAGGCGTCCTCCAGCGCTGCTGGTAAAACCCAGCTCGCCCTCCAGCTCTCTCTCCTCGTGCAACTACCCCACAACCTTGGCGGCATATCCGGCTCCGCGTGCTACATCACCATTGCGTCCCATCTACAAACATCCAGACTACAGCAGATTCTGGACGCCCATCCCCTTCTCTCTTCCTCATTCTGTACTTTTTCCGACGTCCAAACTGTCCATACGCCCACAATACCCAGGCTCATCCACGTCCTATCCACATTCCTCCCGCAGTACATCCAGACGGCATCCAACAACCAGTCCTCAAAGCCGCTTAGACTGCTCATCATCGACGCACTCGCCGAGCTCTTTCATTCTTCCGGGAAAACCACGACAAAGACACTCGTCGAGCGCTCCCGCCAGATTTCCGAAATATCGTCTCACCTGCACCTTCTCGCAAGCAAATACCGCATCGCCGTACTCGTCTTGAACGAGGTCATCGACGTCATTGAGCGCAACGACCTACCTGGAAACGACGCAACGAGTTACCGAGAGCAGTCCAGGCTGTTTGGGAGACCGGACAGCATTCCTAGCGAAGCCCGCAAGGAAGCCGCTCTCGGTCTCGTATGGGCGAACCAAGTCAATACCCGCATATTCCTCACGAGGACGGGGAGGCGGCGGTACCTGGACGAGCGTGAGACACCGAAAAAGCGGTCGGCTGCTGGCACGGCCTCGGGCTCCCGGGTCGCCGTCACGCCGCCCGATGATCAGCCTGTCCTGATCAGGCGGCTCTCCGTCGTGTTCAGCTCAGTAGCCTTGCCCGCGTCCTGTGACTATATCATCACAGCACAGGGCATCTCTGTGATACCAGGAAGCACTGTCTCATTAGCTGTGACACACACAAGAACGGATCAGCACCCGACAGCGACCCATGCTGTGGAACATGGCGAACAGAATGTTCAAGTTGCACCGCTGGACGCCGGTTACATTGCCGATAGTATTACTGGCGAAGGTAGCAGACCACCCACGCCTGAAAATGAGCTCGGACCCACTGATGACGATGACGAGTGGGCTAGTTTCTGGGCACAAAACGCGTTACCAGATGATGTCTTCACTCAGTTAGACTCATTCAGTGCTCCACCTACCTCGAATGCATGATATTTGCTCCATGATGACGTTGTGAAAGAGTGAATGATGAGCTACATGCTTGTTGGCCTGGGTGCGTACACATACAAGACTTCCAGGGACCAGCCCCACAGTACCAGAAACTATGTATACATGATGAAAGCGCACCACCATCAACAGTACAAAGGAACGTCACTCCACCCCGAATTGTTCCGCGGCCTGGTTGGCATCTTGACTGGAGGTCGCGTATACCCTCCATCCAGATCGCGCGCGTACGCTGC
The DNA here is from genome assembly GCA_038091195.1 of Phylloporus rhodoxanthus. NCBI lineage: Eukaryota > Fungi > Basidiomycota > Agaricomycetes > Boletales > Boletaceae > Phylloporus > Phylloporus rhodoxanthus. The sequence goes on along the minus strand of JBBPNZ010000152.1, from coordinate 1,875 downwards.
AAAATGCGAGCTCGGTGCCTTTGTGATCGGATATCGTGGCGTCACCTTGACCGCACCAGGAAGCTTGTCGGTCCACGCGATGACGAAGCCGATCAAACCTAGCGCACAGTCATTGGCGCCTTTCCGAAGCTCACGCGCGAGGGGACGTACCGAAGGCAAAGGAGACGTACGCCAGCCCGAGCTGCACGCCTGCGGGGACGCAGGGGCTCGCTACCTGTGCGAAATCTCTGCAGAGGCCCACGCCGTTGTCCTGCCGTGCATGGATGGTCAGCGATGTGGCCAGGGCTAGACGTGATGTCAGCTTTACAAGCTGGGCGTGTGGACGGGGCGCGTACCGAACCCGAGCAGCGTGCAAAAGCTAAACAGGGCCACGTTTCTTGCGTTGCTCGCTTCTTCGTCCCGATTCGCGAGCTGGTGACACGTGCTAATGATACTTGGGGTGAGCAGAGCGAGCGCAGGCATGGCAGCCTGCTTACCAGCCAAGAATGGACAGTAGGGTGAAGACAACGAAGCAAATGGCCAGTGCCTGAAAGGCTAAAGGTGCGTCTCCTCCGGTCTTTTCATGAAAAGCGCTGGCGGACAGCACCAACAGTGTGATATTGGCAATAATGATAACGGCTATGAGACAATGTCAGTGAGCAGTCAACCCGGAACTGATGACCTACAGAGAACGATCATGCGCGAAAGAGTGAAAGGGAAGGACATGGCGTTACACACAACCAATCTGAGAGATAGAAATGAATGGACGCACGACGAGTGTTTGGTCTTGTGTTTGAGTGGTAAGTCAGCCAGATCCATTTTATGCGTCATCCACCATCCGGAGTGGACAATGACAGTTTGTGTGGACCACTAGAACAAAGGAGTACTCTCCATTTTGCGGTCAAGGAGGCTGTGGACAGACCTATTAAAGCGCGAAAAAAGCGAACCGGTTACTGCGTTCGCCTGCACCAGCTGCGCTCTGGCGTTCCCTTGGCTCGCAGGCTGCCAGACCACCGATTGATAAGCAACGAGTGGGATTTCGACCTTTGGCTATGGCTCGCGGCTACCATGCGGGATGGACTTGAGAACATTAGACGTGGGGGTAATTATTGTCAATCAAGTGAGGTCTCCGATCGGTCAAAGCGATGCACAGGCATTTCAGCGAGACCAATATGCGAGTCAGGCGGCGATGAAGTGAGAACGGGATTGGTAAGCGAGTGAACAACTCCCTCGCTTGGTCGGTAAATCGGCGCGAGAAGGCAGCGATGCGTCAATCAATGACCCAAGTAACGATGCAAGCGCACGTAGCGGGTCGGCATTATATTATTTTCCAAGGTCAGCCAGATAATTCTTGTTGCATATATGCAGTTTAGGTCTTGGGAGATACTCATGCAGAGATGGAAAGGCCAATTCCGTGACTTTTTGTCCAGGGTCAGGGATCTCGAGAATATCAAGTGGGTTATTAAGCCTGTGCATTGCCTCATTCGCGACCAGTTCCGAGAGCAAGGTATTTGAGATCACTTGCATGAAGTTCATTGAGTCTGACATTGATGCAGAATTGGCAAAGTCGGTTATGTTGATGGGGGAACCTGTCTCCGCTATACAATGGAATCATGCCAGATGAAGGACGTTCAGGAGGAGTCAGAGAGCGAGGTGTAGATGGCAGATCATGAAAAGGTGTTGAATTTTTAGGAGCCTATTACCGCTTTAGGTGCTTACATAATATAGCTGGGGGGTTCTCCAAGGTCGCGCTGCCGCGCAGGCTCCTACACAGCCGTCAGGGTAAGTGCGAGGCTTTATCCTAGGGGGCATTTGCCGGCCAAATTCAAAGACCGCCAACCTTAAGGTCGCTCGCACTTACCACGACCTTAAGGTTGGCGGTCTTTGAATTTGGCC
>JBBPNZ010000151.1:0-33258 GCA_038091195.1 Phylloporus rhodoxanthus | reverse complement strand
CTTTACTCATTACTTCGGACTTTCGTATATAAACTCTGTACTCCAAACCTTAGCACCTCAGTTTGAATATTAACTTAGTCCCAACTCCTCTTCTCATATTAACTCTAAAAACTTGAGCATAGGCTCTCCTCCCTGACCTTTGACCCTCCGTCCTAAATCCTGGGACACGAGACTTGACAAGGGCACACCACATAAGGTGAAGCCAGCGTCCCTTCCGCTTCTAACTTCGGAGTTCTGGAGTTCGTATAGGAGTTCGAACCGAACTTAACAAGCAGATTCAGCAGCCCGATAGACCACCCAGGGCCAAGCCAACCCTCCCACCAAATCGGCCGGCACATCAGCCCCTTCTACAACTCCAGGTCCCTCCAAGATGAGTAAGTGAGGCTCGAACCAGCCTTAGGCCCTTGCAGGGAGCGATAGGATTCATGAAGCTGTACTAGAGAGTGAGGATGAATGGGAGAAGGGAAGAAGACAGTCTGGAAAGGGAAAAGGCAAGCAAAAGGCAAGCAGAGTTGAGACTGACGCAAAGGGTGAGGAAGAGAAGGAGATCACAGTATGAGGGAGGGACCAGGGAAAAAAGGTTAAAGAGCCCATGAAGGCCCAAAGCTCTAGTCAAGTGTGTGCAAGAGCAGCACCTTGATCTGCAGCACAGTTAGGCCCATTGGGCCCCAAATGCGATCATTGCCTTTGATGGGGTGACACCTGCATTTATCAAGTGAACATGGCCTGCTGAAAGTGTTGCGAATGCAAGGTAGGATGCAGCCTTGTCAAGAGATCTCACTCCCACTCCCTGACCTCAGATAACACCCAAGCACCTTCATCACCCTCACCCCTGCCTTCGTCAAGCAGTGCACATTTCAAGGTTGGACCCCCTCGCCCGATGAAGAGGACTAGCATGGGAACAGTTACTAAACCAAATCTTGCTGTTGACATTGTATGTTGTGGCTCACGTAAGTCCCAATTATATCTACTGCTTTTTCATAATCTCATGACGTTTTCAATATAGAATTTGAGGGAGTTGTGATAAGGCAAAAGGTGAAAAACCCACAAGTCTTACCCACTGCCCATCCATCTAATGCTGAAGGCCCCTCATTTGCAGGGCATTTAGACTTTTTGCCTTGCACAGTCTTTGAGAAATACAAAGATCGAATGGAGGACAAGGTGCACACACTGCAAAGTGGGCTACAAACTATGAGTCAAGCTTTTCAAGCGGTTTGGCCTGAGATAGACACCATTGGAGAAGGGACATTCTTGTTCCCCTTTGAAACTATCAAGGGAAGTCGGAGTAGCTACACAACCAGCGAAGCATTGAACATCAGGTTCAATTCATCCACCCCTTCTACCATGCCCATACCTATGCCAACCTCCCCAACTCATAAGGGTCAACCCTCCTTCGCCAGCCCCTGTCTTCCCCTCTCTCCAGTTCCTGCTGCTCGCATTTCACCCATCTCTTCTTTTGCCCCATTTATGCTGCCAACACCTCCTATCACATGTGAAATCATCCACCCTCCTTCAATTCTTCTCGAGAGCCACCCTGCTCCATTTGAAGCCCCCTGCAATAGTGACGGTCAAGGTTCCCTCAGTCTCGTGTTCCAAGGCACCCCCCCTTTGTCACTGAGTCTTGGCCTCCTATTCCAAGAGGCTCCTCCTTGGTCACCAAGCCTTAGTCTTGGCCTCATCTACGGCTCCTCCCCAGTAGAATCTAACACCTCACTTGTGTAGGATCCCATCCCAGGTCAGGAATCTACTGAGGGACATTCTGGACCAGCAACAAGCTCCTTGGAGTCATCTGACCCCGAACTGAAGAACTTGGATGGGGAGATCGACATGGACACAGATGAGTAGGCTATGAGCGATGTAACATTTAGTTTGTAATGCATGTACTGTGTTAGATTCAAAATGGACATCTTCTACTCATTTATTTCAAGTGATGTGGTCAAAAACAAAGAAAGAAGCTAGGAGTAAAACTATTTGTGTGACCTTGGCTTTTTCGGGCTTCCCTTCTCACAAATGGATCCCTGGCATTTTCAGGACTGAACCTCTTTCATAGAAGAAATATCTTGATCAGGACATAAAGGGGGGTGTCTTGAGTAGTCTGAGCGTCTTGGCCTGTCATCATCCTTGGGCTCTTTGTGGTCTGGCTGATAATTGGACCTCGGCCCGTTTGCTCCCAAGGGCTGAGCTCTAAGTCCAATGTTTTTCTTCCTGTCATCCGACAGACAAAATTTGTTTTTTGTGCTAGACTTCAGTGCAGACTTTAGACCTTTCTTGACCACCAATGGCAATACTGTTTTGAAGCATGTTAATTTCCTCGATGAAGGTGATTATTCGCAGACAAACCGATTCCCGATGGGCTGCAAGGCCCTCGCTCCTCCAAGCCACTCTCTGAAATGTAAGTTACTGGCACCTCTTCATTCACTTGGTCAACCATGTTACTTGCTACCTGCTTATCTAGTGCATTGACTAAAGGATACTATGGAATTGTTGATCACTCAAATATTTATAATGCATACCTCTCTCAATCACCGCTTTCCTATGCTTTAGCAGCTTGGTCTTCTGTCAGGCCCCTGCAGGCCCTGGGGTCCCTGAGTGCCAAATCTTCTCCTGTAATCCAATGCCTGGAATGTTCAAATGGGCTTGCTGACAGGATGGCACCAAAGGAGCATCGCAGGACAGATTGGCTTGGCCTTTCATGTGAGGCTTGGCGCTTTTATAACCTTTTTTCAAAGCCAGCTTGGGCAGCTCCTGCTCCTTACCCTTTCCCTTTGATGGCTTTCTATGGGAGGTCTGCATCTCATTCCTATCCTCATCTTCTGATGAGACTGCATTAATGTCAGCTAAGGCAGAAGAAAAGTCCTTGTCCTCCGAGTCACTCTTGGGGACTTTAGCCATTGGAAGTCTTCGAACCAGGGGAGCTACTTGGCGACTTCCACTTATATTAGGAGTAGGCTGATGTCTAATGGATAGGCCCCGGTCCCCAGATTCAGACAATGCATCCTGCAGTTTACACGAGCCATCTATCCACTTTACAAACCTGAAGGCCTGCTCTCCATGCACTGCTTGTCTTGCTCTGACATGTGAGATAAACGAGTCTGCCTCCTTACGTTTCATATGGCTTGGATCTCCGTGGAAGACAAAGTCCTCTGGAAGAGTGTCAACTGAGAACAGCTTGGCTTTGTATTCTTCTAGCTTCTTGAATGGTGCCGAAGCTATCTGTTTCCCACATGCTTTACCTGCATGAAAATCATTAAAACCTGCTGGGAAAATGATATTGAGTGACTGACGGTAGTGAACTGTCAGAAAGGCCCTTATTATTCACTGAACTCTGTACACATTGGCATTGCCTGAGTCTGGCATCCATATTCTTCTTGATAAGTTCGTCTCGGTTGACCTTCACCCTAGCTCAGCCCTTGGGTCAGATCTCAGCTTCTATCTCAGGGTTGGAGCCAACTTCCTGAGGAAGAAAGCACTGGTTGTAAAATCAGTCGAGCTGCCCTTGAATATCGTTCACCTGTTTAAACTCCCTTTCATTGGTTTCTATTGCAGCATTGAAGTCATATCTATTTTGGTGATAAATAATCTAGCAATCAATTAATAACCTCGAAGACAATGTACACTGTTGAGAAAAGTTGGTTGTTCAGTGCCTTCCACCCCATGAACATGACCAATCAGATGTCTCCATGCTTCCACATTTCCTCAGCAAATTGCTTCATAACCTCAGAGGCTTCTCAGTTTGCAAATCTACTTGTCCACATAAAGGCTTTATATCATCCACAAATGTTCGCTCTCACCTCGTCTGGACTTCTGAAGGAGCACCTCTGGCATTTCATTCCCAAGAGGTCTTCTCAGCTCTCTCCAGGTCTTCAGGGCTCACTCCCTCCAAGAAAGCATTAAGCCCAGGCTGGTAGTACTTAATCAGCATCTTTCCTTCACCCAAGTTATATTTGTCTTTGATGAAAGCCAGGATTTCATCGCGTTGGAGCTCCCAAATCACTGAACATGCCATTCACTTTTGACTGAGTGTGAACTCCTTGCAATGGCTTTTCTTTTGGCCATGAGCTTTCATCCAGCTTGAATATGTCTAGAATGCTCAACCGGAGTGCAATAGGAAAGACCAGAAGAACCCACCTGCTTTTTGAACTTCCATTCTTCTTCATTCAGAGCAGAATGTAAAGGGAGAGCCTTTAACTGGTTGACAATGCTCTTCCATACTTTTTTATGTTCACTACCATGTTTTGCAGCTTTCCTATCTGGCCACCTGGTGTGCAGGATTGTCAATGCCTCATCCAAACCTCCTCTGTGGTCCTCCAACATCTTCTGAGCCTCAGCCTTGGCTTCATCCTCTTCCCCTTTGTTTTCGAGCTCTTTACTGTCACTGAAGTTGGTTGCAAGGTCAAGGCCAGCAAGGCCCTCATTTCCATCTTCAAATCCCCATTCACTGCCTGGGGGGGCCTCGTGATCAGTGTCAGAGTGGTTGTCCATGATATTAGCATCTAGTATTTTTGGCTTGGTGCTGGAAGGTAGGATGGATGGTTTTCACTCCACTCACCGAATTCAAAGCTCTTGCCTGTCCCTCAGCACTTCATTCTTAGTTTGCCAACCATGGGATCAAAATCTATGCCCATTCGGGGATTTGGGTATCATTCATTTGTTTCACAAGTTCATATTTGGCAGGTTTATCAACAGGGCCAGAAAGATAGCCAAACTTTTATGTCTCACAAAACCTTATTCTTGACAAGGAATGATGCTGCCGATGGCCTGAACGACAAATATAGCATGAGGTGAAAGGTCAAGGACTAGGATTTTGGATTTCCTAAGGTCTATAGCTCAGAGCTCACTGCTCACTATGGCAAAGAACTTCAAAAAATGAAAGATCAGTATTGGAATAGTTACCTATGTCGTGTTGGCAGCTAAGGACACCACCCGAGGCCAGAAGCGATCCCTAGTCCCTTTGGATTTGCCAAAAACACCATCTCACAAGACAGGCACACCGAGGTCTTCCCCTTTAAAGACCAAGCACCCATTCTCAAAACACATGCCAACTCAATTATGCCCTTCCTACAAGGATTGTTATATGGACCCAGAAAATATAAGACTGCTTAGGCTGTCAGAAGTGAAGGTTGGTTGTGAATGTCTTCATTTCACAACAGTTGACTTCTCATTTGACATTTAAATTAAAGAGGTTGAATGATTATCTCCAAGAATGGATACCTCATGTTGGGGAATACCTTCATGCCTTATTGGAAATGGAAGGGCCTTCTGACCCAAGGAGCTGTGAATGTGGCCAAGATGGGTCATATAGATGTCAAGATTGCTTTGGCAAGCTGATCTTTTGTATGAGCTGTGTCTGAACCCAACATTTGCGCCACCCCTTTCATAGAGTTGAGCAATGGACAGGGTTGTTCTTTGAAGAATCTTCCCTCCACTGGGTAATGCATTTAATCATATGTCCTATACATGGCTCAAGCTTTTCAAGTCTGGCTACTGTATCCACCTCGGTCATTCAGGATTGCCTTGTTTGGCTGAATTCAGTGAAGTGCCTTGGGCTGCTCAAATGGAAGATGAGGATTGGGAGGATGTTCCAGATGAGGAGATTCCTCATCGCCTCCATCCCTCTACAAAGGGGAAATACCTCTGGAGTTCACTTCATCAACCTTGACTTCTGCAAATGCCCCACTGCTGAGCCTCCTTATGTTCAACTTCTGAAGCATGGACTCTTTCCAGCAACCTTGCCAAGACCTTGCACAGTGTTCACATTCTCAGTGATGGATGATTTCCTATGAGATAATTTAGAGTGCGGTACTTCAGGGATGAACTACTTTAGCAAGATATGTTGCATAACTTCCAATGTGTTTCCATATAGGGTGCCAGTACGTCATGCATCATTTATCAAGGACCAAACTAAAGGTATTCCTGCAGAATTGCTATCGTGAACTGCTCTGAGCTGCCAGGCAGTGGAGATTTCTGAAGCTATTGAAATGGAATGGCTTCAGTCACAAGGGAAGCGAGCTAAGGAAAGGGGGCCTGGCCTTGTTTTGTCCAGCATGTCCACAGCCAGGGATAAATATGGATCTGGAAACATCAGAGGTCTCAGAGTGAGCTGAGCTGCAATTCAAATTAGGAATCCATTGTCATACTCATTGATTTAGCTGGAGGTGCATCAGAACATTCATTATGGACAGAAACTTTAAAGCCAAGCATTTACATGAAAAATGCCTCAAGGATCAGGTTTGGTTAATAGATGGGCAAGGCTATTTTGTTGAGAGCAGAGAATACAATGAATATCTAAAGAACACTCATCATAAGGCTGAGATAAGTGTTTTTTAGACTCCGTCCTGATAACTAATTGAATTGGGATATAGAGTGATCAACCTGCAACAATCACTGAGCTGTCAATCAGACCGATACAAGCTGAGGGAGGCTGGATTCCACTGGCATCAGTGCTACAGCCTGTGCTTGCCATGGATGCTTTCTTCCAGGTTCAGTAGTTAATTTTCAGCTGGGAGAAAAGTGAGCTATTCTGGTCATCTCTGAAACAAACTATTAAGAGACACCACACAGGCAGATGAACATGGATTACTCCCTGATGAGAGCGTTGAAGTACAATATGGGCAACATTTCTTGCACCATACACTTCTATGATGTGAACTGCACATACATGAAAAACTTTTGCAAGTGAGTGAAGATGAACCCTAGGTTGGTTTTGAGTGAAGAGTTGGAAATTATCCCAGGCATAGGGATATGGCATGTTCATGGTCACAGGCCAGAATGCTTCGCTCACTATGCCCCACTTTTCATCCCTAGCTCAGGTTGGATCGATGGAGAGATCATAGAAACACTATGGTCAAATTTCAATATCATCTCACCTTCTACTTGGGGAATGTCTGCTCCTCACCAGCAAGAGCTCCTTGATTTCCAAATGAATGATTCAAATTTCATGAAAATAATTAGGATGGGTAGGTGTGATCCGAATCATGTGGCATATATATTCAACTCCCTATACCAGCTAAATCACTAAAAAAGAAAGTTGAGGCTGCAAAGAACTCTTTTGCTACAGCTGAGGCAGCATTCAATGACCTGAACCTAAACACCTCCAAGGTCCAGAGGACAAAATGGGAGAGGGAGAAAAGAAAAGCTTTGGAGAATAGAGTCAATGATGCCTCAGCCATGGATATATTCGAGCTCAAAGTTGTGAGAGGTTTGTATTCTGTATATTGCATCCTACCTAAGCTGAGACTGTTACAAAGCCCCCAGTGCTCATGCCATGGAACTAGAAATACTGAACAACCCCTCAGACATCGAGGGTGAGATGGCTGGCACTACCACCTGGATAGCAAAAGGCATTCACCTGAAATAGGCTCAAATGGAGTTGGAGAAGTCAATTAGTGGATTGAGCAGCCATGCAATCAAGAAACAATGCTTGGGAATTGCAAGAAAGACTGAGCAGCTCAGTAGTCATATAGTAGCCTTCCTCCAGCAATCCTCGGCATACCTCGGCCCAAAGTTCAACAATGATTTACTCTTCGGCCCTAGCGAGACAGACTTCCAGGAAGAGGATCTCTCTTGGGGAAGTCATACCATGGATGAGGACCTTTTGGAAAAGGTAAATAACAAACATCCCAACCAAACTTGGCTTCCACTGCCTTCAGCTCTTGGTGAGGAGGAATGCACCCATCTCAGCATTCAAAATATGGCCAAGCAAGAGTTAAAATTGCAAATTGGACAAGCAAATGATTCCCTCCATGAAATTTGAATGCTTGTGGCTGAAAAGGCTGTTCTATACCAAACAGATGTTTGGCAAGCCTCCAGCCAGAGAACATCTACCTGTGCTTGGGGACGTGTTGCTGCAGTAGACTCCGATCTAAAATATCAAGCAGAAATCTATTGAAAATGTAGAAGATCCTTGGTCAAGCTCAGTGCCGATGAAAACATCTTGAACTGATATCAGCCCCTCAAGGATGAAGACATAAAGGTGACCACAATTGCCATTAACCCTAAAGTGAGGGGACTTCGGCATGAACATCTGCCTTGGTTATGGTCCATGGATATACCCTGAGACATGGAAGCTAGTCACTTCATGGAAGAAAGTATGAAATAATTTCTTGCCACTGCAGAGTAATCATGCTGAAATTCTGGCAGTCTACCATGTGCATTGGCTGAGAGAGAAGGCTATGAGGGATCGTTGGAGCGAAGAACTACATTTATTGGTGGCCAAGATTGAATGGACCACTAATTTCTTCCAGGGCTAAGCAGAAGAATGGTGAGAAAGAGTCACAGAGAGCCTGACTAAGGGTCTCACTGGCCATGCATGCTATGCTGTGAGGCAGAAGGAAGTTTATTTGAAGCTTCAGGAACAATGTGAGGAAGAAATGGGAACAACTAAATCTTTAGTTGCCCAGGACTGAGACTTGATCACATGTATCTATTGTGTACAGAACTTGCCATATTTGGAAACAACATATGAAATTTGGTTGAGTCTGAGATTTGTGGCTTTCAAAGGTTTCATCTGCCACTCTTCTCCTCCCATCCTCAGTGATGCCATGCCACCATGCCAATCCCAATGACTTCCCGGTGTACCAGGAAATGCTCGAACCACATTTCACTCACTTTAAGGTGCATATGGTTCTTTACTATTATGCCTGTCAGGTGGAAGTCACTGCTCTATCCCTTCACAAGACCCCCAAGGAAAAATGGCCCCACTCCTGGTTTAAAAATATCTGGGCTGACATTGTGAGTATAAAACACTTTGGCTATGATTCTTTATTTAGTGGGATACAAAACTGTTATGTGCATCTCTTGGCAATCATGAACCAGAGAGCACCGGGGTTCAACCTTAACCCCCAGGGGCTCAGGGCATTCTCTAACGAAGGGGTTAACAGGGTAAGGGTTTGCAAAACCCTGATGAATTCCCCTAAGGAGAGCTTTGCTCTCATCAAGAATATCCTGACATATGTTCCACACTGGATCCCCCCAGACAATTTGGACACTGCTGATCTGCCTAGACCATGGTGGGCCCAACATACTGCTTGGTTTGGCAAAAGTCAGCCTATTGCAGACAAGATCTTGGAGGGAAAAGGAGTTGCATTTGAATATTTCCAGGAAAGTCTCTCGTTCAGTCAATCATTTCAGTATACTAAATTGCTTCCAGGGAAAATGGTCGCCAAGCAGCAGCCCACTCACCCATGAAGTATATGTCAATATTGATGAAAACTGACAACAGGCCCTGCAACACAATTTTGAAGAAGTGGATGAGGCTAACAAAGAGGTTAAAAAAGCATGGGAAGTGTATTCTATGCTCAATTTGTTGGCAGATCCACAATAGCTTTATCCATGAGTAGTGTATTCCTCTGTGGAAAATAGTCGTACTTTGACTGAGACTTACTTTGGCCAAGCTTTGCTGTGAAATTGAATGGCCTCAGACTGATACAAATGAACTCAAAGACTGATAGGCATGGTAAAAATACTACTATCCTACATTACATATTCAAATTGGAACCACTTCCTAGATTCCTCTCTTGCCAATTTCAGAGTGGTGCACATAATAGGGACGGTTGATATCCATCCTTTCATGCACATTGTCCCTCATGTAAAAGGAAATTATACCACAATTCCCATCCACCTCACCAACCCCATGTTCTAAAAGATGCCCTGAGAATGTGACAATGGTCCCTGGATTATATCGCAGCCTCATCCCAAGGGTAGGCATTACCAGGTCTAGTTTTTCATATTTGCTGAATGTTAGTAACATATCAAGTGATTGAGGAAGTCCATGCCCATCCAGATGAATGGGACTTGCTCTATTAACCATCACAGAGGCAACGCTGTAGACATTTGGCCAGATGCTCAATAGATCCTGCATGTCTTGATCCTTGTATAAGGTTGCCCAATGGCCAAGATTGGCCATTGCCTTCTGAGCCTTTTGATACATGTTGGGGTGCATTATAGCCAGAGCTCCTCCCAAGAGCCCACTAATGTATTGAATGCCTTTGACCCAGCCATGGGCTCTGTTTTCACACTTTGAGTCCTTGAGCAGAGAGGAGACCTCAGGATTGTGTTTGTGAACCTAGACTCTCATTTGGCCATATTCCCCTAAAGCTGCGAAGTAGGACTTACATCTCAGCCTTGCTGATACCACACCAGAGATAGATTGATGGCCCCATGTTAATCTGCACCTTCTTTGAAGAATGGCTTGGCATTGTGCCAGTGCAAAGTGTCTTTCTTCTGAACACTTTTACCAAGCAGCTGCTCAATAAGTGATACCTGGTCCCAAAGCTGAAGCTATACATTCCATAAATTCTTTTCCATACAACCCTATACTCCATACTAATCTGATTCAGCTCACTGATACCCTCAGGAAGATACCAAATCAAAATATATTCCGAACGATCAGTGATGACCGAGGAATGCCGAATCTCAATTGGTGGTTGAAGTTTCAAAATTCCTTCCTTTCCTAGAGCCTTGCATTCTTTGGCTGTGAGGGGTCAACTCTCTACAGTCCTTGCCTTCTTGGCGAGCCTTATGACATCGATATCCCTGAGCTGGACTACAAGTAAAAGTTCTATGTTAGAAAACAGCAATGATTGGAGATCCCACTTACTTTGATTCTTGTATGTTGTTACTAATATGTTCACCAATCAGTCTGCTTTGGAGATGACTTCCAAGGGAAGTTGTGGCAAAGAGGGCCATTCAAGTTCTAGGCCCTGCTTGTGTTGAAAAAGTGACACCATATAGGTGCTCAAGAGATCGTTTTGATACAGGGTCCACTGTGTTGGAATCGGGGAGGTGTATGTGGGAGATGACATGGTTTCTTGATTTGCACAGAAAGTATGGATGAAGAGAAGTTGTTAGTGCCTGCTGTTCAAATCCGCAGTCCTTTAGGCCAAAAACGGTAGTGATTAAATCAGATAATATTAATAAGGCTCAGAACCATGGGGAAAATCTCATTTGATAGTGTACACTATATTACGATATGTAGGTACAGACCTAGTTGCATCACCAGTCTTGCTTCTGATGTGCCATTTTGCTGAGTCGGAGTCTGAAATTGAAATCAGTCAACCAATCGACCCCTTGGAATGGTGGTGCTTCCCCCAAATTGGTACATCTTGAGGATCATACCCTGTCTAAGTTACTGAAACTCGGCCCTGTCAACAGTGTCGACCAACCCCAACCTTTGGCTGGTTGTAAGCACCATACCCTGTCTTAGTTACTCCAACTCGGTCCAGCCAAAAGTGTTAATGGCAAACAACCTTGGCCCAGTCACTAGTGACGTACCCCCACTCAGTTACTGAACTTGGCCCTGTCAACAGTGTTGACCCACCCCAACTTGGGCCAGTTGTGAGCATCTCACCCTGTCTAAGTTACTGAAACTCAGCCCTGTCGACAATGTCGACCAACCCCAACCTTCAGCTGGTTGTGAGCATCACACCCTGTCTCAGTTACTCCAACTTGGCCTAGTCGAATGTGTTGACGGCAAACAACCTCGGCCCAGTTTTGAGTGTTACAATTTTCCTCCTTTTCCATCATCTTGTTCTTTTTCTCTTTTCCTCACACTTTGACAATTGGCGAGGAGACCGCTGCTATTCTCATTCCACCTTTCTTCTGATCACCGGACCCATCTCATTTATCTTAATCTGTTTACCCTGTATAACTTCTTCCTCTTTTGACCACAATGCTATCCCCTTTCATAACGGCTAACTTAGCCCATATTCCTTGATGTTCTTCATTGTTCTCTTCCTTTCTTGTTCTTCTTTCCTTTCTCGTTTCCTTGGTCCGTGCACAGAGTAGGCATGTATAAATACCTTGCTTGATCCCCTTGTACAATAGTCTTGATTTGCACAATACTAGCGTATATTCAAGTCCAGTCTTGCGACTACTTTAGTCGAACTCTCAGTCCTCATCCTACTTCAAGGAAACCCCTTGAAGGAGTCCTCGTCTTCAGTCCTAGTTTCATTCCAGGAAACCCCTAAATGACCCTTATCCCTTGTCGTCCTCATCTCGCTTCAGAAAACCCCTAAGCGACCCTTTATCCTCCTTTGTTCCTCTGGAGTTGGTCTCTTCGTGAGTATCACTCGAGGCAACCAGTTTAGGAGTGGAACCCATTGTATATGCTATGTGTAACAAAGATCAAGACTAACCTCAGTCCCACCTTCTACAGTGTAGGACCCACCCGTTACCACCACGAGTTGATCATTCAGATTTGGACTCCACCGCAGTACCCACAACACCGACAGCGACATCAAGATCAATGTCCCTGAAGAACAACCATCCCACAGTAGCCACCAACACCACAGACCCCAGACCTCATACCCTAGCATTACTCATAGGACCGCTATCCAGACTCACCCTGTGATGCTGCTGTCCACAACCCCACAGCTTGCCATCACTGCCCCACCACAGCCGACCACTGCCATGTCCTCCCACACCTTTGAACTCAAAGCAGCTCTCCCCACTGACTTCTCTGGAGAACCTACCGACGCCTCCAGATGGATTAAGGCCATAAAGGCCTACTTCGCCCTCAACGACACGCTATACTGGACCAACAACGACAAGATCATGACCATCCTTAACAAGATGTCTAAAGGAAGAGGCGCCTCCTTCGCCAAGATGTGGTATGATAAGATGGCCGACACCACCATCACCACAGAAAAGACCTTTAAGGAGTTCGCTGACAACTTCGAATCTACCTTTTACCCATTTGACACTAAAGCTACTGCCTGTCTTGAGCTTTCCAAGCTCATCCAGAAAACATCTTGCCTCTCGAACAGAACCATCAATGATGGTTTTCAGCAGTACATCACAGACTTCCAAAACCTCTCATGCAAAGCTGGCATCACTGACGATGTCACCCTCATCGACCAATTCTCCCTCGGCCTCGACCAACACACTACCACAATGATACTCTCCATGGCCACCATCCCCACCACCATTGCTAAGTGGATTGACCAAGCTAAGGTCTTCCATGCACAGAAGATGCACATTCTTGCCCTTCACGGAGGACATACCCCTCCAACTTTCACCCCTCACCCCGCTAGAGACCCCAATGCCATGAACGTTGATGCAATCTCCATTGCCAAGTTGACCCCCACTGAACGCGCCAAATGTTTCAGAGACAACCTATGCTTCTGTTGCCGCCTGCCTGGCCACAATGCTCAGAACTGCTGAAAATTCCCTAGAACCTCCACGACTCCCAGACGCCCTCAAAACATTCACTCTACCAAAACTTCCCTGCCTGCTACCCCAGTCCCTCGACCTGTGTCTTCCATTGCCAACATTACCAATGCTAACCCCTTAAACGAGTATGTCAACTTGTTGAAAACCTTGGGAAAAGGAGAAAAGAAAATTCTTTCTGTTCTAAAGATGTGCTACAAAGAACCTACTGAAGAAGTCCAGTCTGTCCTCCCTGAACGCATCCAAGCTGCAAAGGATTTTTGAAAAGGGAAGCTGCTTCGACGTCTTCTTCCCTTAGTCTTGATAATGTACTTGTAGCACGAAACAACAATAGAACTATGTGCCTCCCCATTCTGCTACATGGCCTGACCAAAACTGTCAACACCAATGCCCTCATTGACTCCGGAGCAACCAGAAACTTCCTCAATCCCCAACTCCTTCCCTTAGAAGACTTCAAACTATCTCGTCTTACACAACCACTTATCACTTATAACGTAGATGGGACAACAAACACCAAGGGATCCATTCTATGAAAAGCCACGATCAAGATCTCCTCTTCCAACTTTTCTGACACCATCTCCTTTTTGATACTTCGTCTCCATCACCTCCACGTCATACTTGGTTTACCCTGGCTTCAGAAATGGAACCCAACCATCGACTGGAAGAACTTCAACCTCGACTTTGACCCCTTTCCCCAGTTAACAAACACCCTCACATATGGTACTACACCCCTCCCTAACCCGGATCTAGATATCGCAACCGCCTTCGCTTTTCGATATCTTCTTGGGGTCAAGAGGCCTCTTCATGAGTGTCCTCCCCCAACAGGATCTTTCGAAGAAAACATCGCCAAGATCACTATCTCTATGGAAATCGCTCAGACCGAAAAGCCCAAAGAAATCCCTATTCCTGAATTCTGCTCCGACTTCACTGATGTCTTCGCCGAATCTACCCATAACCAACTCCCTCCCCATCGTCCATTCGATCACACTATCGGTCTCAAAGATACCTTCGTCCCAAAGATTGCCAAAGTTTATCTGCTCAATCCCACTAAAAAAGGGACCTATCATGCATTCATTGAAGAACATTTGAAAACTGGCCACATCGTTCCGTTCAAATCCCCACAAGCCGCACCTTTCTTCTTTGTTCCAAAGAAAGACAGATCTCTTCGCCCATGCCAGGATTACTGCTATCTCAATAGTCACACCATCCAGAATGCCTACTCTCTACCTCTCATCACAGAACTCATTAACGACATGAAGGATGCAAACTTCTTCACCAAGTTCGATATCCGATGGGGATACAACAACATTCATATCAGAGAGGAAGATCAGTGGAAAGCCACCTTCATCACCCCTCTTGGCCTCTTTGAACCGACCGTTATGTTCTTTGGTTTCTGCAATGCACCTGCCACGTTCCAAGCCTTCATGAATCACATATTCGCCAACATAATCCTCGAATGATGGCTGAAGATTTACATGGACAACCTTGGCATTCACACTCACGGGGCCATCAAACTTCACCATGAATGAACTTGTCGAGTTCTCCTTTGTCTTTGTGAACACGGCCTCTCCCTTAAGATATTCAAATGCTCTTTCGATACCCCCACCATGGAATACCTCGGCATAATCATTGGTCAAGGGCTTGTCCAAATGGACCCTACGAAACTCTCTGCCATCGCCAATTGGAAACCGCCCACATCAGTCAAGGGAGTATGCTCCTTCTTAGGTTTTGCGAATTTCTATTGCAAGTTCATCCCCAATTACTCCAATGTCATCACCCCCCTTACTTTCCTCACTCGAAAGAACGAGCCCTGGACCTGGTCTCCCCTACAGCAGAAATCGTTTGACCACCTCAAGCAGATCTTCTGTTCTGCTCCTGTTCTCGCCATTCCTGATGTTTCCAAGCCGTTCTCCATTATGACAGATGCCTCTCTTCTTGCCTCTGGTGCTGTCCTAATGCAACACGACACCAACTATGACCTTTGCCCAGTAGCTTACTTCTCCAAGACGTTTTCCCCCGCTAAACAAAACTACAATATCTATGATCATGAGCTCCTCGCGGTCATCCTTGCACTCGACGAATGGAAACAGTACCTACGTGGTACCCCCCATCCTGTCACTGTCATCACCGACCACAAGAACCTATTGTATATCAAAGATCCCTGCAAATTCTCTCGTTGACAGGCTCGCTGGTCCTTATTTTTACAAGATTTCGACATCATCTGGCGAGTTACCCCTGGCACTCAAATGGGTCCCACTGATGCTCTGTCTCGTCGCAACCATGTTGACACCTCTGACGACAATACCAACACTGCCATCATTCCTGACCCTGTAGTTATTTCCGCCCTTGACGTTACTCTCGCCTGCCACATCCAGTCCTCCACTTCCTCTGACCCTTTTGTTGTTAGAGTACTCACAGCCTTGGACAGTGGCTCCCCTCTCTTCACTCGCACTTCTTTGACTGACTGGCACTTCGACAATGGCCATCTCTACTTCAAGGGTCGTATGTATGTTCCACCTCCTGCTCGGTCAGCACCCCTACACTCCATACATTTCTCTCCCCTCTCAGGCCATATGGGCGTATATCGCACAAAGGTCATTCTCGAGCGCGACTTCTGGTGGCCAGGTCTCTCCACCTTTGTCAAACACTTCATCAACAGTTGCGCCATTTGTCAACAAAACAAAGTAAACACTCATTCCACCATCCCACCCCTGTCCCCTATCGTCTCCACCTCATCCCTGCCATTCAAACAACTTTCCTATGACCTCATCACCGACCTTCCTCTGTCTGCTGGCCATGACTCTATTTTGGTCATGGTCGACCATGGTCTTACGAAGGGGGTAATCCTTATTCCTTGTTCCAAATCCATCGACGCAGCAGGAATTGCCTCGCTTTTCTTCAAAAATGTGTTTAAACACTTCAGCCTCCATGACTCTCTCATCTCTGACAGAGGACCATAATTTGCTTCTGCCTTTGCCAGAGAACTTGCTTGCCTCCTAAAGTACGATGTCCGCCTTTCCACTGCCTATCACCTCCAAACCGACAGACAAACTGAACAAACCAACCAGGAACTCAAAACTTACCTCCGCATCTTTTGCGCCAACAATCCCCATGCTTGGGCACAATCTTTATCAGCTGCAGAATTCCATCACAACTCTGTGCCACACAGCTCCACCAAAAGATCCCCCTTTTCATTACTCTATGGCTATGAACCCCACTTCTACCCCACACTCGGAAAGACCTTCCTCCCCGCCCTCAAACACCAACTCTCCACCCTTAATGAAGCTCGCAAAGAAGCTCTTGCCACTCACGAGTCCACACGAAAGATCATGTCCACCCATACCACTCACTGCTTCACCCCATGGAAGGCTGGAGACAAGGTTTGGCTAGAAGCCACTCATCTCCGTCTTAACTACCCATCGAGGAAACTCGTGCCCAAACGTCATGGCCCCTTTGAGATTATTCATGTCCTATCCCCACTGACTTATGAACTCCACCTTCCAAAGACCTGGAAAGTTCACAACGTGTTTCATGCTTCCCTCTTATCCTCCTTTCACTCCACTGAAACTTATGGTACTCCCTTCTCCTCTCCACCACCTGACGTCATAGATAATGAAGAAGAGTATGAAGTAGAAGCAATTCTCTCACACAAAGGTCCGGTCAGCCGACGGAAGTACCTGACTGCATGGAAAGGCTACCCCTTGTCCGAAAACACCTGGGAACCTGAGTCCAACCTCTGCCACTCCACTTCAATCCTTCACAGTTATAAACAACTCCACCACCTCTAAGACGGTAAGGTTCCAATTGACGGTCTCTTCGTGAGTATCTCTTGCAACCTTACCCAACCAATTCCATTCGTCATGTCCTTTCTATCCTCCTCTGTCTCCTCCTCGTCCTTGTCTTCTCCCTCGGGATCACCTACTGGACTTCACTCTCGACAAGTCTATCCAGTCTTCCTGCCTGATTCTGCTCAATTCGCCTTATATTCTGCCGGCCTGGATTCCCCTCCGCTAATGTACATCATCGAACAAAACCCCCACTTCGAACATGACAAAGTCATACAAGAACTCATTCACATCTTTCATAGAACCGCCCACACTGCTCTTCTCCTTTCCTCCTCTCCTCAGCCTGATATAGCAGTATGATTTTCCCTCTCCGAAGTTTCTCGTTTTTCTCTAGCTGCCTTACGCCATGCAGACTTTGGTAGTTACATTTCCGCCCTACCGCCGGACCACATCTATCCTGTCTTTTGTCGTGTCTTTCTCACTATTCCCCAAGAGCAACGGGATCATTACCTTTCCTCCACTGATACGTTAACTGCTTATTCTCCTCCTCATGCCCCTGTCCTGATCCCTCCTCCACGATCTCTCTCTTCTCATCTTTCTTCTCCTCCTCCTGCAGACACTCCTACCACAGTAGAATCTGACTGGGCCCCCACCGACAGCGACGAGGAAGACCCCCTCACTGCAGCTATCCCTATTCCTTGTGACTGTCATATGCATGATTTTTAGTTAAGTCTAACTCTGCTACCTCCGCTACTCCAGACCTCTTTCCTTTAGAACTCCAGTGCGTTCTCTACCAAGATGCTACCAGGAGTCTCTGGACTTTTACCTCCGATCTCCTTTTATCTCTCTACATTCCATTCCTTGTACCTTTACTCTTTTGTATTAGACCTGCCTCTTAGATTCGACTGCAGCTGTGTTTAACTGCAGACACAGCTCCGGCTTACTTTCCCCCCATCTCTGCCTCCATCCTTATATGAGTAATTTCCTAACTCCACTTCCATATATAAACCCTCTGTACTCTAGTTCAAATATCGACTTAAGATACCACTCCTCTACTTGTGTCCATCTCCGATCTCCGACCCTCTGTCCAAATTCGGGGACACAACCGTTGACAAGGGCACACCACATACGGTGAAGCCACAGTCCCTTCTGACCCAAAACTCCGGAGTTCCAGAGTTTCCTCAGGAGTTGACATGGTCTTGACAGTGACTGTCCACAGTGGATTACTCTCCCCAATGGCAATCGAATCTTATCCTCTTCTATGCAGGTTCTTCCATTGCCTGATCGCTATCGCCTTTCTCTCGCGACATCTTCTACCAGGTGCTTTCAATGTCATGCTCTCGGTCACATACGAGAGAACTGTCCCAACTACATCTGCCCACACTGTCATGACTCTGCCCCCGGCCACCCTTTGCATAGTTGCCTATCTATCCACTATGACTTCTATCATAACTGGGGACATTGTGACCGATACTGCCCCCACCATAACTGCGGGCTTTGCACTCAACCAGGACACATCCTCAATTTATGTCCATCTGCACATGTACCTCACATGCCCTCTTTGGAGAACAACAACTGACGAACTTCCGTTTCTGGGGATCACCTTTTGGGGACAACCGGGGTTAACTATCGAGCCTGGGGCTCGATTGTACGGAGGGGGTAATGTTATGATTTTCCTCCTTTTCCATCATCTTGTTCTTTTCCTCTTCTCCTCACACTTTGACAATTGGCAAGGAGACTGCCGCTATTCTTATTCCACCTTTCTTCTGATCACCGGACCCATCTCGTTTACCTTGATCTGTTTACCCTGTATAACTTCTTCCTCTTTTGACCACAATGCTATCCCCTTCCACGACGGCTAACTTAGCCCATATTCCTTGACGTTCTTCATTGTTCTCTTCCTTTCTTGTTCTTCTTTCCTTTCTCGTTTCCTTGGTCTATGCACAGAGTAGGCATGTATAAATACCTTGCTTGATCCCCTTATACAATAGTCTTGATTTGCACAATACTAGCATATATTCAAGTCCAGTCTTGCGACTACTTTAGTCGAACTCTCAGTCCTCATCCTACTTTAAGGAAACCCCTTGAAGGAGTTCTCATCTTCAGTCCTAGTTTTATTCCAGGAAACCCCTGAATGACCCTCATCCCTCGTCATCCTCGTCTCGCTTCAGGAAACCCCTAAGCGACCCTTCGTCCTCCTTCGTTCCTCTGGAGTTGGTCTCTTCGTGAGTATCACTTGAGGCAACCGGTTTAGGAGTGGAACCCATTGTATACGCTATGCGTAACACAGGACTACATGTAACATAAGGTACATCATGATGCTCTCAGATTGCTTGATAAGCAATCCATTGGGTTAGGGTGGTCAGTTTGATGCTATGAAGGTGAAAGTTTGCTGGTATCTCATGGTCGATCTTGTCTGGGTGATCTTTTCATGCTCCTTGGTTCACAAGCACATTAGCTTGTTCATTCCCCAGGGTCTTTGCATGCCCTTTGACCCATCTAAAACTGATTGAGGCTGCTCATCGTCATAGTTGGTATACTGCAACTTGGAACCATTTGGCATTGTGAATGCTGGTCCATCTGTTGTCTTCACATGTTCCTAGGTGCTTTGTGAGGCCATCACAGCACAGATTCAAATTGCATGCTTGAGTAACAAGCAATTTAAGTATCAAGGTGCCATTTATCAATGTCCCTGTGTGTCATGCACAGACTAATGGCAGGGTTGAATTGTCAAGACCAGGTCAACTCCTGAAGGAATTCTGGAACTCCAGAGTTTTGGTCGGAAGGGACTGTGGCTTCACCGTATGTGGTATGCCCTTGTCAACATTGTGTCCCTGAATTTGGATGGAGGGTTGGAGATGGACGCGAGTAGAGGAGTGGTATCTAAGTCAATATTCGAACTGAGGTGCTAAGGTTCAGAGTACAGGGTTTATATACGAAAGTCCAAAGTAATGAGTAAAGTGGAATGTCAAGGAATTCCTAAGGAATTGGTAAGATGGAGGTCGGAAGGAAAATAGCCCAGAGCTGTGCTTGTCAAGGAGCACAGGTATGGGCAATGTCTGAGCAACGTCTGAATAACGTCTGAATAATGTCTAAGTATGAGTCTAACTAAATGAGTAATATGTAGAATGCAAGAGAACATAAAGGAACATGGATAAACAAGTCTAGTAACTCCAGGTCACATTCTGGCAGAGAACACATCAGAGTTCATAGAAGAAAGTCCAGAGTATTGGAGTTGAACTAAAAATCATGCATATGACATGAATAACAATTCCAAGGACTGCATGCAGATTACCTCCCACTACATCTTGCATTGGAGATTATTAATCTGATACATTGAGCGACACAGGTAAACAACCTTGGGGCAGGGAGGGGGATGAAGGAGTTTGGCAAGTCCACAATCTCATTTCAATGACCAAGTCTGACTTGATAGGTTTCCTGCAAATAAAAAAAAGTGCAAGCACTTATGACACCAAATCCAAGTCCACCACAATTGCACCTTTTTGCCTGTCTCACTCCTGAATACCTGGCCCATCTCCTACACTTGCTACATTCACCAGCATTGTCTCCCATTCCATCTCACATGTCAGTCCCACTACCATATAGACAGCTTCATTGCAACAACCCACCACACCAGCCAGACAAACATGGCCTATGCCACACCCAGGTTTGCATTGCCCCCTGCATCCTCACAGAGGCACACAGCCTCAAATGCAGGCTGGTTGTCATCCCACATCATCTACTCAATGTGTGGTATGGATATGCCCAAACACATGCACCCATGGACAGACATGCCATGGCACTGGCAAGAGCATGGCACACCCTGCACTGCAGTCAAGATGTCCCAGCAGTGGCCCATGCTTCAGTAGCACATAATCTGGGGTGGCTCTGCCCAGAGCGCCACCAATGGCTGGTATGTGTCAGCCATCACAAGTGATGGGAGGGTGCTGGCAAGAAAGTGGGGGGGGTTGGATGTGCAGAAGTGCAGAAGTGTCAAGACCAGGTCAACTCCTAAAGGAACTCCAGAACTCCAGAGTTTTGGTTGGAAGGGACTGTGGCTTCACCTTATGTGGTGCACCCTTGTCAACATTGTGTCCCTGAATTTGGATGGAGGGCCAGAGATTGGAGATGGATGCGAGTAGAGGAGTGGTATCTAAGTCAATATTTGAACTAGAATACAAGTATCAAGTACAGAGGGTTTATATACAGAGGTGGAGTTAGGAAAGTACTCATAAAAGGACAGAGGCAGAGATGGGGGGGAAAGTAAGCTGAAGCTGTGTCTGCAGTTGAACACAGCTGCAGTCAAATCTAAGAAGAAAGTCTAATACAAAAGAGTCAAAGGAACAAGAAACAGAATGAAGAAGATATAAGGAGATTGGAGGTAAAAGTCTGGAGACTCCTGGTGGCATCTTGGTAGAGAATGCACTAGAGTTCTGAAGGAAAGAGGTCCAGAGTAGTGGAGGTACATAGCAGAGTTGGACTTAACTAAAAATCATGCATATGACAAGAAGTGCAGGTACTGAAAGGACCATGTGCCATGTTGGGGTGTGTGTGAGCTGCCATAGATGCAGAGGCTGTGGGTGTGCATGGTCACTTGTGCCATGTCATTGTCAAGATATGTCAGTGTGGGGTACACTGTGTGAATATATGTGTGTGTTTCAGGTTCTTGTGAGAGAAATCCTTATCTTGCATGGGTGCACTGATAACAATGTGTATTTGGCCTAAGCCATGTATAGGATGTGATGAGAGAGACAGAAAAAACAAAGGTGGAAGCTAACCTAAGCCATGTACAGGATGTGATGAGAGAGATAGAAGTACAAACTGGAGAAGAAAAGAAATAGGGGAATAGAACTAAATATATACAAGTGGAGATAAAGAGTGAAACTGAAAGCAATAGAAATGCAGGACAGCTGATCAGGATGACAAAGCATCATGACATTGCCCTCTGGCGATCCACATCAACATGGCAGAACATACCTGCTTTCTTCAAAGATATGCCTGGAATTTTTCATTAATACCATGTTTGTCCTCCAGATGTGGGCATGGCTCCCATGTATTCTCCTCTCAGGACAGCCCTTTTCATTTCACTAAATACTCCATGCGACCTCTTCGAACCCTTTCATCCAAAACCTCTTCAACTTCTTGCTCAGCATGATCTCCTACTATGACAGGCAGAGGCAGGAGTGGTCAACATTGTAGGGCAGAGCTAGGAGGGTGGTAAGGACAAAGAAGTACTGTGTGAAACATAGGGTAAATATGCCACAAGTGAGGGAGTTGCTGTCAGTAGGCATGCTGTTTAACTTTCTCAAGAATCTTGAATGGCCCCAGACAGTGATCATCTAACCGCTTGGAGGGACAAGTGGGTTGGATATGTAGCGCTTCAACCCAAATGAGATTTCCAGGTTTGTAGTCAAGCATATCCTTGTGTACTTGATCATAGAAATGTTTCATGGTAGCAGCGGCCTTAACCAAAGCAGAATTAGCATCTTGTGCTATGGTTTTCATGCATGTAGCAAACTCATCAGCACTTTCTGATTTCACCCTCCCCTGTGGTTTGAAGCCCTTCCAAGGATGTTGGCCATAGTTTAAGAAAAACGAAAAGTACCCAGTAGAAGAATGGATTTTGTCATTGTATGAAAACTCAGTGAGAGTGAGCCATTCGAACAAATCAGTTTGGTGATAATTGACAAAGAGACAGAGGTATTGCTCAATTTCCTGGTCAATATGTTTGGTTTGACCATCTTTTTGAGGGTGGTACACAGTTGAGATGTTAGCATGGATGGCAAGAAGATGATTAAGATCCCACATGAAGTTGAAGGTGAATTGCAATCCACAATCACTAATCACACATTCAGGAAGGCCAAAATCTTTCCAGATGTGGTCATGGAAAAGATGTGCTATTCCTATGGAAGTAACTTCACCATTAGTAGACATAACACAAACTATCTTAGAATAACAATTGATAACAATGGAAATAGTGTTATGACCATGGCTCTGGGGAAGCTGAGTGATAAGGTCCACTGAGATAACATCAGTAACTTTACAATGTTTTTTATTTGGCTTTATGTGTCTTATTTGGCTTAGCTGACTATTATAGCATCTTAAACTTGTTCAAAAACCCATTCTCAAGCTTCCTTTGTGTTCAAATGTAGTGTATTCAATGTTTTTAATGTTATAGAACAATGGTTGATAGTGTTGTACATGATGTGTAGTTTGACAAGCCAAATAAGACATATAAAGCCAGATAAAGCACAGTGTAATTTTACTGATGAATCTACCAATTGCAGTCAGGGACCAAGTGAGAAGATAATGTTCTAGCAGGTTTCACAGGGAAAGTTTTGGTACATTGGCACTTTTCACAGCCACAAACATAGGTGGCAACATTAGCATTGAGGCCAGGCCACTAGTATGTGTGCAGAATAAGCTTAGCTGTCTTGTGACATCTGGGATGTCCTGTGGTCCATGAGTCATGATGTTGTTGGATGATTCAATCTTGCAGGTCCCTGTTCTTGGGTACATAGATCTGGTTCCTCCATAGGATTAACCTGCCTTCTTCCTGCCAGCCATCTTCTTGTCTCTGCACACAGCTTTTAATCTGTTTTTCAATTTTCTTTGACTCTCATATTTTCTTCATTAACTCATCCTCTTTGCCTTTGACAGTGAGGGCCATTACATGGAAATATGCAGCATTAAGAAAAACATACTCAGAATTGTCATCATCTCCCTTATCATAGTTAGAGCATTGGGAGAGAGCATCAGGTTTTCCATGCATCCAACCAGGTTTGTGAGTGATAACAAAGTCATATTCAGCAAGTTCCAGAGCCCAACAAGCTTGGTGACAATTAAGCTTTTGAGCAGTGTGGAAGTATTCCAGGTTCTAATGGTCCATCCAGATTTCAAATGTATGAGTAGCTCCCATGAGGTAATGATGCCATTCAGCAAGAGCATGCATAATAGCAAGTATCTCATGATCATAAATATCATAGTTGCATTCAGTGTCATTAAGAGATTTTGACATGAATGCAATGGGGTGCCATAAGTCATCCTCTTTCTGTTGAGACAATACTGTGCCAGTTGTATATCCTAAGCTGTCTGCTTCTAGCCTGAATAGGGCATTATCCTATGGGATTGCAAGGACAGGAGCTGATGACACTGCAGCTTATAGGGTGTGAAAGGCAGTTGTTTCCTCCACCCCCCATTTCCAAGAGGCATTGCCAGTTAGGTGATGGAGGGGATGAGCAATGGAAGCAAAGTTGTGAATAAAACAGTGGTAAAAATTAACAAAGCCAAGAAATTGTTGCAAGTCACATTTAGTGTGAGAAGTAGGCCAGTTAGTGATGGCAGTGACCTCTTGTGTATCCATGCTGATATGACCATTACAAATAACCAGGCTGAGGAATTCTATCTCCTAATGTTCAAACTTGCATTTTTCTGACTTTAGATAAAGCTGGTTATTTTTGAGAATATGCAGGACTTCTTGAACCACCCAATGGTGTTCTTGAAGGGTCTTGGTGAAAATAAGGATATCATCCATATAAATGATAACAACACCACAAAGAATAAGATAATGGAAGAGAGCATTCATCATAGTCTGAAACATGGCAGGTGAATTAGTTAACCCAAAGAACATTACAAGTGGTTCAAAGAGACCACAATTGGTTGTAAATGCTGCCTTCCATTCATCACCCTCCTTGATGTGGATATTATTATACCCCTAGTGGACATCAAGCTTAGTGAAAAAGCAAGCACCACATAACTTATGAACAACCTCTGAGATCAATGGTAGTGGGTAATGATTTTTAATGGTGATGTCATTGAGTTTGTAATAATTTTGAACAGGCCTGAGAATGCCATCCTTCTTTTTAATGAAGAAGAAAGGTGAAGCAATAGAAGATTTAGAGTAACATATCTGACCAGATTTTAGATGTTCTTTAAGAAACTTATCAAGTTCAACTTGCTTTGGAGGGCTGAGGGGATAGGTTTTACTATTGAAAGGTTCAGATGAAGGTTTAAGCTCAATACCATGGTCCCAACAACATCACTATGGAAGACAGTCAAATAACTCTTTGACAAAGATATTGTGGAATTTGTGGGTATAATAACCAGGGATTAACTCTGTTAAGGGATGGCAGGAATCTGCTTGGAGAGCCTCCTTAGCCTTTTTTAAAAAACAATGGGGAAAAGCAGTTGAAGCATTTTCACAAAGAACTATCACCCACAAATAATCTCTATCATCCAAAAGTTTAGAGGTTGAAGTTTGTGCCTTCTGCTTAGTCTGATCATCTGCATCAGGATCTGGTATATAGAAAGAGCAAGGTGGGGAACAGCAGTCAAAAGAGATATGCCCAGAGTGCCAGTCAATGGTAGGATTATATTTGTGAAGCCAGTCAAAGCCTTGATAATATCTGAATGTTCTGTCTTCATCATTGCAAAAGGGAAAACTTCAGCATGATCATTAATCTGAAGACAAAGATTGATGACAAAATGGATAGGTTTAGCATTATTAGTTGAACCGTTGGCATTGAAAACAGGTATCACTTGAGGTAAACACTCAACATTAAGAGCCTTTGCTCATGCAAACCCCTCATCAATATAACAACCCATCACTCCACTATTGAGAAGAGCATCAACATGCATAACACAATGGTCATCAAAGGTATGGATTGTAACAGGAAGTGTGACTGAGCTCTAGCCTATACAATAAATCCAGTGTTGTGGTTTTTTCAAGTCCTGAAGGATTGCACAAAGGTTATTAGGCTCTGCTTGTCACATTTCAGACAATAGATCTGGAGTAAGCTCCAAGCAGCATTGTCAATTTGACCAAGAATGAAGGGCACAACAGGCAAGACAGTCAGAGCCAAAGATATGCCCATGGACCCAGTCAAGAGATTCTTTAGAAGGTCAAGCAAGTGGAAAATAAGGAGAGGAAAATGGTGCACTCAATGCAGGCATTGACACAGTTATGGTTTTCTTCAATTCTGTGGTAGCAGAACTAGTTGTACACATACTTGAACAAACAAACTCAAGAGACTTAGCACCAAGAGGCCCTGGCAAATTTAAAAACCCAAACTACCTGAACCTTCATTTGAGCCTAGCATATTTTTCCCCTCCTGCCCAGCACTCTTCATCACTGCCTCTTGAAGTTGAGTAATTCCCTCAACAATGGCTCATTTTCCAACCTCATTGGTAGAATCCCACATAGCACAAATATTGACACCAAGACATTGTGGACAATTTCAAGCAATATAACCAGAAGTTTCACACCTGAAACAACAGAGCCTGGGAACATGACCTTGGAAGTGATCAATGTTCATAGGTTCTCCATGTCCACCAAAAGTGGTACTCCTACCCTCAGAAGAGAGATTAGCAATGGGAGTGTTGCCTAAGGGACAAGGAGCAACACCAACAATAGATAAGGCAGGTTGGATAGAATGTGCAGCTAGAAAAGTGAACAGGAAGGAACCCCAAGTTGGATTTGCCTGGCAGTTATGGTCAAATTTCTTCATTTGTGTCTCCCATGCAGAAAGTGTACATTCAATGGAAGGATTGTCGCATATATTGTTGTAGACATCAGCTTTGACTGTGGTTGAGAGAATATAAAGAAGGGCTTGCTCACCAAGGGCAGCATCTGTTTTGAGATGATCAAAGCAGGCAAAAAACTCATCTACACTCTCCTCTGGACCCTAGCAAATGGCAAAAAGTGCAAGTTGCACCTTGCATTGTTTATTTGGGTCCTCAAACATTGAACAGAGATCAGTTAAAAATGCAGCCCAGTCATCATAGGCAATGGTCTTGAAACTTGTTATTGGCCCACTTCTCAGCCAGTCCCTTCTTCATATATGAAAGGGTATAGTATAGTGAGGTGCAAAACCATTGCAATGTCTAACCCCAAACTAGGGCACAAAGTGCCCTACAATCAATCATGGGAATTCCACTTTGCTTTGATGGGAACAAATAAAGTACAAGCCCTTGGCTATAACTTTGTCCCCAGGGTCATGTGATTTCGCTTACATACTACAAAGATACAACCATTTCAAAACATCAATACCTTTGCAACAGTTTTGCACCTTTTGCTTTCTAGAGTATATTAGTACTTGGTATAGCCTCCCTTTGCATTGATAAATGCTTCAATCCTTCTAGGCATGCTCTATATCAACTTCTGACACTCCTCAACTGGTATCCCCTCCCAATCAACCTAAACTCTCTCCCACAATTCATAAATCCCCTTAAAAGAGGAGTCATGATCTGCTAGTCTCCTTTTGAGATACATAGCCCCAGAGGTGCTCAATGGGGTTGAGGTCAGGAGATTGTGCAGACCATATCATAGTATGAAAATCCTGCTCTTGAAGCCAATCCTTCACCTTCTTGCAAGTATGTTTTGGGTTATTGTCCTGCTAAAAGATGATATCAGGAGGATCAAGACCATAAAACTGCAAAGAATTGAGCAGTTCATCCTTCAAAATCTGAAGGTAAAGGTTCCCATCCATCCTACCATCAATCTTGGTAGCATAGCCAACTCTCTGCTAAGTCATACAGCCCCACATCATCAAAGAACCTCCTTCAAACTTTACTAAACCTTCTACCACCCTATCACTTAGCCCTTCCTCTGCCTTTTTCCATGCCCACTTGCACCCATCTGACCCTAGGCAATTGATTTTGGTCTCATCAGACCATACTACCTTCTTCCAGTCTTCCAGAGTCCAATCTTTATAAGCATAAGCAAAGTCTAGATGAGCCTTGTGATGCTTGGCTGAAAGAAAAGGCCGTTTGGACTTGACCACAGCTTTCATACCTGTCTTCCTCAACTGTCTGCACACTGTGGAGGTAGAGAGAGGCTGGTTGACTATATTGGTGAGTGCCTTGGTCACCTAAATGGCATGCTGAACATTAGCAGAGGAAAGCTTGAGTGGATGACCTCTAGTAGCTTTTTGGAGCTCAGAACACTCTTTGGAGCATAATCTGGATATGGTAGACACATTGAGACCAGTAGTGGATGCAATAGAGTAAGCAGATTAGCCAGCATCAAGCATAAAAAGAATGATTTGTTTTTAAGTAGAAGAGATGGATCTCATGGTGGTTGTGGTTGGAAACAAAGATGCATGTGAACTATTTTAAACTCAAACATGGTCCTAATATGTGTATGTTTGTTTGTATGACCAAACATAATCAAATAACACTCAATTTCAATGTAATGAGTAAGAAGTGCAAAACTGTTGCAATGGTATTGGTGTTTTGAAATGGATGTACTGTATCTTTGCAGTATGTAAGTGAAATCACATGACCCTGGGGACAAAGTTATAGCCAAGGGCTTGTACTTTATTTGTTCCCATCAAAGCAAAGTGAAATTCCCATGATTGATTGTAGGGCACTTCATGCCCTGGTTTGGGGTTAAACATTGCAATGGTTTTGCACCTCACTGTAAATTTTGGTCCAATAGTCAGAAAAGGCAGAAGGTTAAATGATAAAATTGATCTTGAGTGCACAAAGAAACTGGTCAAATTTATTATAGGATCCATCATAGGCTTCTGGTTCCACAACAGTAACTTTCAGTGCACCCCCAGCAACAGCAGCAGGAGCTGGTGCTGGTGCAGGTTGCTGTTGCTAAAGAGTAACAAAAGCAGCAGCAAGCTGACCCTGAATTTGAGTGGACTGGGCTTGGGTCTGATCTGAGTGAGCAAGGGATTAAAGGACAGCCTGGTGAAGATCATTTTTACCTTGAGCAAGGTGGTTAAGAAGTTGGGAAAGATCTAAAGATGGGGTCGACATTATATAGTTGGACATAGTGCAATAGGGGCTGGGAGAGTTCATTCTAATGTGAGAGAGATCCTTATCTTGCATGGGCACACTGATAATAATGTGTATTCAGCCTAAGCCATGTACAGGATGTGATAAGAGAGACAGGAAAAACAAAGGTGGAAGCTAACCTAAGCCACATACAGGAGGATGAACTAGAGAAGAAAAGAAATAGGGGAATAGAACTAAATATGAGCAGAGATAAAGAGTGAAATCAGAAGCAATAGAGATGCAGGACAGCTAATCAGGGTGACAAAGCATCATGACAGTTCTGTAAGTGTGGCATTATGATTCCCTGCAATGAACACCTTGGTGGGCTAAGATTGTGCACTGAGCCACATGAGGGTGTCACAGAGCTTGAAAATGTTACAATTTGCCCCTATCTCTTTTCTTTCTCATTGGACTTATCTTTTCTTTTCACATGATTACTCATCATCACTGACTCATTGTCCAATCCATTGGACTTCATCATCATCTCTTCATAATCATGCTTACTTCCTTTATTATTCCATGCAATTCCATCACATTTCTTTTCGTCATCAACGCTTACTATGTTCCTTTCTTGGACCTGCCCTAAACTCGCTAGCTTAGATATATAGGACCACTGTCTTCCTGTACTCTTTCTAAGCTAGGTGTTACCTTTGTACTGTGCATTTGCCAATACAAACTTCCTTTCTTCCTCTTATCCTTGCAAGTCTCCACCCATACTCTGAATGGGTAGTCTACTATCAAAGAAAGCCCCTGTCAACTTCTTGCTCCTCATTGCTCTAGAAAGATTCTATGAGCTCTTGTCCTCTTTGTCGACTTCCATTGAACAAACCCTTGACCCTATATCCTAGAGATTCCTGTTGTATGAGAGAATCCCTTATTATACTCTTGTTCCCACCACAGAGGTCATGTGTACACTCTACCTGGGACTACATATAACAAAAGACCTAGCTTTGTTTTCACAGGTACCACCGTCATACTACCACAATCATTTCCCACATACCTTTGTCCTTGTCCTCCTGTTGAGGACTTCACTCATGAAATCTTGAACCTGAACCAGAAGAATCCCTCTTGAACACTGAAAGCCACCATATTGTGTCCACTGATCTCTTTAACCAAGACATCACCCAACTTTCCTCCCACCTTTCTGACTTCACTGTCAAACCACCCCAACCCTTCACCCTAGACGATCTCCATCCTATCTATCCAACCCACACTATCCTTCAATTCCTCATGTCTTCCTCTACCAAACCCATTGAACTCTATCTTGAAGCTCCTGACTTCTTCTACAGATCCTATGACAAATTCACACAATGGTCCAATGCCATCATCTGTTATCTCAGCATAAATGACAAGATTTATACTGATGACTCCAAGAAAGTCGCTTTCACCCTTTCATACATGACTAAAGGCTCTGCATTCATGTGGGCAAACACTTACTGACAGAAAGCCATCTCTGGCTCGACTATCAACTTTGGAACGTTTGATGTGTTCATCAAAGCATTTAACAAAACCTTCTTACACCAAGAAACCATTGGCAACACCATCGCATGGCTCTCTATCTTTCACATAACAAAGAAAAACAAAACCACTTCATGAAACCCTTCTCTTTCTTTCTATATTGCCGAATTTCAGAGCAAAGCTGCTCTCACCTCTATCAACAACAATGTCCTCATCAGTTACTTCTTGGCTGCCATTTCCTCCACCCTTATGTGTCAAATTGTTTTCATGGACACAGGCCCATCCACCATACTGTAGCCGCCTAGTTTGAAAAAGCCATTCATTTCCAAAACCAATGGAACCATGCTGATGAAATCACTCAAAGAAAGGCCCACCCTGCTTACCAGA
This sequence comes from Phylloporus rhodoxanthus, assembly GCA_038091195.1. Lineage (NCBI taxonomy): Eukaryota > Fungi > Basidiomycota > Agaricomycetes > Boletales > Boletaceae > Phylloporus > Phylloporus rhodoxanthus. Next base: position 2,677 of record JBBPNZ010000151.1, on the reverse strand, counting down.
CATTCCATTCTTTCTCAACTCCCTCTACCCCCACCATCCACAACCCAAATGCTATGGATGTTAATGCTATCTGCATTCCCAAGTTAAACCCCGATGAGCAGAAATATTGCATTATCAATAACCTCTGCTTCCATTGCAGAAAAGGAGGCCACATGAGTAATGATTGCCCTATGTTTGCCACTCCTGCCAAGCCCAAGGTGTGTCAAGTTAAGAAAAACCAAGATCTTCCTTGACTTGAAGAAGTTGAGGATAATGATGAAGAACCCAAGGGAGTAGCTAGGGTCTCTTTCGCCTCTACTTAGGATTTTTGAAACAGAGTATTTCCCCTACACAGAGTACTCCCTTTGTAATGTGTGCCCCTGTACTTGTATCCTCATCTCCTAAATCAATGAGGATTCCATTACAACTCGTCACTCCTTCACACATGTTAAAAGTCATAGACACCTATGCCCTTGTCAACTCTGGCACTGACATCTCTTGCATTGACTGGCAATTCACCAAGAAACAATGTCTCCCCCTAGACAAACTCACTGTCCCCATCTGTGTTCAAAACATACATAGATACATAGCACTGCCAACAAAAATGGAGAAATCATTTACACATGTATCATGGACCCCATGCAGTAACAATTTCCAAAAAATGCCAGCCACCCAGCATGCCATTTCGCCGTAAGTGACCAGCTAGCCAACATCAGCCGATTCCATCTAATTAGTGTGAATGGCAGATCGGCCAGCAATAGCAGAACTCCATTGCTTGCAGATTAGCCGCTTCCTTGCATGATAGTCAGCATGGCCCGGTTTGCATGCTCAATTAATTGCATTTTGCCGATCGGCCCATCTCCATGTACTGATAGCTGATTGACTGGCCCATTCAAACTCGAGAATTCATTGGCTGGCCCATGGTCTATTCCTCGCATTTCACTGCTTGGCTCATCCCTGCTCGACAATTGCTGACTGACTGGCCCATCCATTCCTCGCATCTTACTGCTTGGCACATCGCTTGCTGGTTTGCCCATACTCAATTGGTTGCATTTCGTTGATTGACCTGCCTCCATTAACTGATAGCCGATTGACTGGCCCATGGACTACTGTTCACATTTCTCCGCCTGGCTTATTCAAACTTGAGAATCCCTGATCGGCTGTCCCATGGTCCATTCCTTGCATTTCACCACTTGGCTGATTACCATCGCTTGCTGGTTTTCCCATAATTGGTTGCATTTTGCCGCTTGGCCGATCTTCATTCACTAATAACCGATTGACTGGCCCATGGGCCACTGTTCAGCATTTCTCCACCCGGCCTATTCATACTCAAGAACTGCTGACTAGAGAACCGCACGGGTATGGGTACGGGTTGCGTTTTTGAGACCCGTGCTCGACCTGTAGCCAACACCGTCATCTCCTTGTCGCTTCACCTTCGCTTCATATCGCCCCAATGACGACGACGACGCGCTAACTGCGATAGCGCGGTTGTCACGTCGTCGTCGTCGTCGTCATCACCGTCGTTTTTGCCTCACCCATTTGCCCTGTGACGACGACGCGACATCATGTCGTGGTGTTGCTGATGTCATCTGGTTATCAATGACGCTGCATTGTCGTCATTGTCATGTGGTGTGTCGTCTCGCCTGAAGTCGACAACAATGTCGTTGTTGTCGTTGTTGTCATGTCCTAGCTCCTGGTGTGTGTGTGGTTGCACACACGTTGGCATCATCGTCATCGTCGCAGTGTTGGGCCCGGTCATCGACGACGCTGCTGCCTGCGTCATTAGCCTCATGGCTGTGTTGCGTTGGCACGGTTAGTGTCATCCTGGTGTGAGCGTGAACTGCCTGGTCGCCCACACTGTTTGACGTCATTGAAGTGGGCATGGCTTCCCACACGCTGACGACGTCATCGTTGTCATCGACATTGTGTTGTTGATGGTGCTGTGTCATCGATGACGCTGTGTCGTTGTCGTCGTTGTCGCATTGGCATGGTTGTTGTGGTTGAGGCCTACACGATGAAGTCGTCGTTGTCGCGGTCGTCGTGTCAGTGCATTGACGACGACGTTGTTGTCGTGTTGGTGCGGTAGGCCTACATGACGACGATGACGACACATTTTGTTGGCACCAGCGCTGTGTCGTCATTGTTGTTGGTGTGTTGGCACAGTCATCATCGCGTTGGCACAGTCGTCTTGTTGCATTCATGCCATCGTCGTCATTGACAAGGACGTTGCGTTGTTGGTGGCGCCAGGTCATCGACGACGCTGTGTCGTCATTGTCACGTTGTTGGTGGCGCCGCTGCCGGGTCATTGATCAACGATGCTTGCACATTTCGCCGCTTGCCGACTCAAACTCGAGAACGGCTGACTGGCTGGCTCACTTCAGGCATTGATTACTTATTGCATTATTCATAGAGCGCTTTGGATGCTTATAGATAGTAACAAATTGTGGTGGGCCACACTCCCCATCCATCGTGTGACAATCGCTGAAACTCACACTCCGAAATTCAATTTGCCTCACCCTTTACATTATCTTGCCAGAATGGCTGCTCAGCAACAAATCTTTCGTCATGCTTCCCGTATCATCACAGCGATCTGCTTTCCGCCTGAAGATCTATCTCAAGAGAGGGAATGGATAAATCATCTTGTGGAAGAGGTGGTGTGTACAAAAATACATCCATTGAGTCAACTAACTTCTGGAAT
>JBBPNZ010000150.1:0-33288 GCA_038091195.1 Phylloporus rhodoxanthus | reverse complement strand
CTGTAACAAGGCAGATGGGAAAAGGAGGATCCGACAAGCTTGTGGATTGAATAGAACAAGGTGTTGCTCGCGAAATAGATTCGGCACTGTTGGCAGGCTTCGCTGATGAGGCCACAGGTGGGCTTGTGGCGGGGCGGTGTACGTGGGGTACTTTTGGGGCCAAGCGGGACACATAGAGGGACCTGCGAAGTTTGGTTGCCTCGTTCATCGTTTTCTGGAAGAGAGTCTTTGGTTGGGTGGGAGTTCCCCCTGGAGATAGGGTTAGCTAACCAAAACCGGGGGGACGCGAGGCTTACACGAAGAGCGCGAACGCTTCGCAGGGGGTAATTTGTCTGTTAATTTAACTTCTCGTTCTTTCTTCCGTTCTGCTGCCTCGATGCGTTGGTTTCTGAGCCTTAATGCGACCTCTTCAAGCCGATCGGCTTCGGCTCGCCGAAGAAGCTGCAGACGGATATGTGAAATGGGACTTTTTCCGATAAGAGGGATGTAGACATACAAAGTATTGATCGCGCCAGGATTCAGGCTGTTCGTCAGTACTTCGTACGAGTTGTTCAGCCAGCAAATGATAGGTCTTGAAACAAAGGCGTTCCCAGAGATCTGATGAGATCGGCTGAGGGAACAACAAACAGTTGTTGCTCAAGAAGACACACCTGATGTGTCTTGTTTGAGATACTGCATCAAATGTGAGGGTAGGGCTGTGGTGATGGGAGATGGACTGACCGGAGAGGATTGCTCCAGGCGAAGCAGGGTATCTGCAGAGCAGCATTCGAGTACGGGTTTAATAACATCGTACCGTATGTCATCTCCAAGAAAAGATATGGCTGTTGATGATACGGTGAGGTCAATAACAGGGAGAGAGGGGGGAAATACCGTCCGCATGGGCTGAGAGGACTGGGAGGCAGGTGAGGGGGGTGATTTGGGCTGGGAGAGATTGGCTCACCACGCTGGCAATAAGATACGAGGGAGGGAACTCGACGGGCAGCGGGATCAGAGTCTGAGCTGGCCATATGGACGGATGAGAGACAGGTCGTATAGCTGCAGCACCGCTTTAAATACTCGACACATGCCAAATACGGTCACTCTTCCTCCTCCTCCTCCTCCTCCTCTGCCTCAATCGCCCGCTCCTGTGCATTCATCGCACCCAGTACATCCTCAGATTGACCCTTTTGTGCTGCTAGTCGTTGTCCTGTTTACCCGTCTCATCAGCATGTCCATGAGCTTTCTCCCGCCACTCACTGATCAGCGTGTGTATGGCCTCCTGTGTCTTTCTCTCAAGCTTGGCAAGCTTCTTCTCCGTCTCCCGCTTGAGATCCCAATTCGGCCGTTTCGGTGCAATGTTGAATATGTCCTACTAAGCGCTCAGTCATGCACAGTTGTCCGCGTGTGGTACCACCCACAAGCTCCTGCGCTCTGCGTTGTTCATCCTCTGCAATGATCTTCTCTGCCATACCCTCAGCATCATTTTCGACAGTATCTTGAGTCAATCCCCCATTTTTCGTGTGCTTCTTCAATGTCCGCGTTTCTGGGTCAAAGTTGCGGGTCAATAGTACAGATACACTGCACAACACGTCAGCCAGCGCTGGTCGTAGAGCAATGTGCAACGTACCCATTCTCAGCTCCTCCGCGTCCCTCCTTTCTGTTTCTGAGTGCAACCAGTCGCGCCTTCCGTGCCTCCGATGACGCTTGAAGAGACATGGTATGCCCCGACTGACTAAGCAACCCAGCCTTATGCTCAGTCCGCTATGGCGCGTCAGCCTACCACGCCCGCGACGATTATCTCGTTCCTTTACCGTCTCTTCACCTGTCCTTGCTGATACCCGTAAGGGTTTTGATACAGCCCAGTTTCCCTGCGACTCTATCAGGTATGGTTCATTCTCTAGTTAAAGTACCATCTCGAATTGCTGCAGAAACTTTTCCATCATTGCCCACATCGGTATTTGCTTTTGTCACGCCGCATTTGTGCACACTCACATCCAGTCTAGACCATGGCAAATCCACCCTGGCCGACCGGTTAGTTGGTTCCCTTGCGTCATCAGTGTACTAGCCTTACCCTCGGTCAGACTACTAGAGGTACAATCCTGCCCAACTCCCGACATGCTATTCTGCCAACACGCGTTCAGCTTACAGGTACCATCCCGAAGAAGACCTTTGGTTCCAACCAGCAAGTCCTCGACAAACTTAAAGTTGAGCGGGAACGCGGGATTACCGGTGAGGTACTGTGGGTTCGATGGCACAACTCTACTCACGTAAGGAGTAGTCAAGGCCCAGACAGCCAGGTGATGACCCCATTGCGTGTATGAGGGAGCCGCCTGACCATCCCCTCAGCATGATACATGCTGTCAATTCCAAAAAGTATCTCCTTAACCTCATCGACACCCCAGTGAGTGCACGTGAAAATTCTGTCTCTTCGCTCTGATCTTGTACAAGGGACATGTTGACTTTTCATGGGAGGTCTCCCGCTCTCTAGCGGCTTGCCAAGGTGCACTTTTTTTAGTAGACGCCACGCAAGGTATTCAGGCCCAATCCATTTCCGTATTCCACATTGCCAAGGAGAGGGGCCTGACTATCATCCCAGTAATCAACAAGGTTCTCCACTTTTGAGTCTCGCTGGTCGTTGAATATCCTCAACGGACGTTGACACAGATAGACATGCCTGCTTCACAACCCGAACGCGTCGCTCTACAATTGCAGTCTACTTTTGGTCTAGACCTCGATGGTGTGTTGCAAATTTCAGCTAAAACAGGTCAAGGTGTAGAAGCCGTACTTGGAGCTATCGTTAAACGGATACCTCCTCCATCTGCATCCGCAGAGAAGCCTCTAAAGGCATTGTTATTCGACTCACAGTGAGTCCTCGAGGGATGTTGTGATTTGCCGACATTGAACTATCTAGCTACGACCGATATAGAGGCGTCATTTCACTTGTGAACGTTCAAGATGGGGTGATCCGTAAAGGTACAAAAAGGTTAACATGCTCGATAACTTACGCTCAAGTATCACTGTTATGTTGCAAGGTGATAAGATCGCGTCTTCCCATACTCGAAAGAAGTATGAGGTGCAGGAAGTTGGTGTCATGCATCCAGAAGAGCTTCCCACTGCGAGTCTACGACCTGGACAAGTTGGGTACATGACTTGTAATATGAAAGAATCGTCGGAAGGTCTGGAGCTGCTTTTTTGTTTACACGAACTGACGCCCAAGTGACCATATAGCTCATATCGGGGATACCCTCTACCGCGTTGGCGCACAAGTCGAACCAATGCCCGGCTTCAGACTTGCAAAGCCCATGGTAAATGCGCCTCATTTCTCTCAACCCACTTTTACAATTGTCAGGTCTATGCCGGCATTTTTCCTGTGGACACGAACGATTTCATCAAACTAGAAGAATCTATCAAACGCGTGCGTGAATGTCTCGTGCCCTTTTTCACACCAGCTGCTTAGGAAGTTATTTTTAGCTAACACTTACTGACCGAAGTGTCTTGGTTCAACGTGAATCCTCTTCCGCGTTGGGGCTAGGTCATCGTCTCGGTTTTCTTGGGACTTTGCACATGGATGTCTTTCGTCAACGTCTAGAGGATGAGTATGACGCGAACATCATCGTTACTGCTCCCAGTGTACCTTACAAAGGCACGCCGTTCCTCAGCTCAGACTACGATGGCTGACGGTGAGAATTGATAGTTGTGTACAAAGACAAGACGGTTATCATTAGCAATCCTACGGAATTCCCGGATCTCTCAGACTCTTCGTCAGGCGTCAAAGAAGTTCAAGAGCCGGTAGTGAAGGCAACGATCATTGTCCCTGAAGGTTTGTCAAATTTGTCGCATTGTGTCGTTGCTGGACTTTTCCCAGATCATCTTGGCGAGATGATGGAGTTATGTTTTGCACACCGTGCAGAAGACTTGGATCATCATTACTTGGATATTGGGGTAACGAGATCTGCTCGCATTATAGTAACGTGCACAATTCCCTTGAGCGAGATTGTCACCGACTTTTTCGATAAACTCAAGAGCAAGAGTTCGGGGTATGCAAGTTTTGAGTATGTAATGGCTACCTTTCCTAGACCGGTATTTACTGACTGCACAGTTATGAGAATGCAGGATATAAGCGGAGCGATCTATCCAAGGTGAAGATATACGTCGCATATCACGACTTGAACTGTACTCATTCCAAACCAGATGGTCTTTCTCCTAAATGGGAAACCGGTGGATGCACTTGCATTGATTGTGCACCGATCTGCACAGCAAGATGTCGGGAGGACGTGGGTCAAGAAGTTGCGTGAGTGCCCGTTGAATCTGTTCAGCTCGTTCCAACGACGACCACATCTAGACAAGGTTATTCCCCGTCAAATGTTTGAGGTACCAATTCAGGCAGCTGTTGGGAAAAAGATCATTGCTCGTGAAACATTGAAAGCGCTCCGTGCCGATGTCACGGCAGGATTGTATGGAGGTGCGACTCATTCGGACTAGACTGGCTGCCTTGCTAAACTCAAGCTTGGCAGGCCATTACGAACGCAAGATGAAACACCTTGAAAACCAAAAGGAAAGCAAACGTCGTATGAAGCGAATCGGTAGCGTGGATCTACCACAGGAAGCCTTTTTCGACATTTTGAGCACCAAAGTAAAGTAGTCATGCCAGGTTGACCAGCGTTCTACAGCACAGGGAGGTGAACATCTCGCACTCAATCAGAGTTCATAGTCCTCGTCATCGTATGCCTCCTTGATTAGCCGGTAAACAGACGATGGTGGATGATCGCCACTGCAAGTGGTTAATACCAGGAGAGGCGGACTGCACGAGAAACTCACTCGTTTGTAACATACGCGTCGATCATCTCTGGTCGTACATAATCAAAGAATGGGTTTATAACGTCCACCTTGTCCACCAGGTCGCCCTCCTCAAACCCAAGGACGCTACTGGGATCCCCAAAATCAAGTGCGCCATATTCGTGGTATAAGTTCCATTGCGGAGTAAGCTTGAACTGTCCTGCACAAACGACGACGGGGGTGCTGTGTGCGCGAGCAGCCGTAGCCGCCAAGAGTGATCCCGTGATAGCGAACATGCCGCCATTGGCGAGGATAGCGTGTGCGCCAAGTATGACCTTGTTTATCCGCGACATGAGGGCGTATATCGACGAATCGGGGACGAGGACGGTGGATATGCCCGCCGACGAAAGTGACTCGGCCATCTCACGGCCACTGTATCTGTGCACCAATCACGTTGGCATCAACTCGGATACAAGCCGGAAAACAACACGGACGCTGGCGCGGTCTCGGCCACGATGACGGTGTATTTCCGATACGGCGCGGCCGACTTCAAGAACGCCGCGACCGTGCTCGACTTTCCGATGGTGAGAATGATCTCGCTGAACGGCGTGAGCGCGCGCTGGGAGACGGGGAGGGGACGACGTACTCGGAGTGTATGTGATCCTTGGCGTTCTTGGAGATGTTGTCGTACACGGTCTCGAGCTCGTCAAAGACGTCTTGGATGGCCTCCATGAGCACGGGTTTGAGCGTGCGGGCGAACGCGTCGGGGTCGTCGGGGTTGTTTTCCTTGAGGGTGCCGCGGGCCTCATGGGAGACTTTTTGAGGGGTCGCTTGCTTGCGGGGCTGTCCTTGGGACACGAACGTGGCGATGGAGAAGGTCGGTTTCGGGGTCGGCGAGGAGGTGGTTCCTCGAGACGCTGTATGGTACTCTTCTCGGATGTGGTGCAAGACTTTGCGAACGGTATTTCCTACCGTGTATTCTGACAGGGTGCATAATTATGGTGTGGTTTGAATCCGACATGGGCACAAGATACCTTTGGGTTGGGCATCTACTAGCTTTCGGCCCACTGAGCGGATAATTTCAACCAGCTGATCGATGTTGGAAAAACGGGCCTTGGAGACAACCTGGCGGAGGACAAGGACGGTTTCCAGCGCCGTTTCTCGGGATCCGACTACCTGCCTGTGGAACACAGAAGTGAAGGTTTGTCTCTGAAACGGAGTCCTACTGACCGTCTTCGAAGTTTGGCTGCAAGATTTTCCACTGCGCGTCCACTTGCAGCAACTGAGGGATCTGTAGCCATGTCTACGAACTTTTTAATGGTGTCTCGTCGAGGCGCGTTCAGGTGATCGAGTCATCCCCTATGTATTTATCCAAAAAGAGTAGGTTTCTTGGACCGAACAAGTACAATGTGCTCAAATGTGCCAGTCTAATTTATCCGCCCAATTTCCAGGAAGTAACTGGGAAATTTGTTCAACATCTTTATCACCCCTTCCAGAGAGGCACTAGAAAAGGATGTCAACTTAGCAGGCCATAAAAGTGCAAAGATCGCACAATGACTAGATCTGTCTCCTTGCTGAGCAGCTTCGCCCGGCGGACTCCTTCCCAGATGGCGTGCGATGACTCCAGTGCTAAACTTGCCCTGAGTGATCATCCAACGGCATGGCAGATCAGCTCACCGGGAATGATTCCTTCTAGTTGCGTGATGAGACGGAATCCTCTCAATGCCTCTTCATCCGTCGCGACCACATACTCTGCGCGACCAGTTTCCTTGAGCCAAGCGTGCTCTGGTCCGACGCCGGGATAGTCCAGGCCCGCACTGACGGAGTGTGTCTCGATTATTTGACCAACGCTAGACTGTAGGATATACGTCCGCACGCCATGAAGCACGCCAGGTGTGCCTTTGGCAAGGGTAGCACTGTGACGATCGCCATCAAGGCCTGTCGCCATTGTCAGTGTCGATCGCTAACATATTAGAATAAAAAGAAACCTTCGCCACCAGCTTCCACGCCGACCAGGTGAACGTTCTTGTCGGGAATAAAATCATAGAATGTGCCAATTGCATTACTTCCACCACCAACACATGCGACAATGACATCGGGAAGTTTTCCTGTGATCTCGTGGAGCTGCGACTTGATCTCCTTGCCGATCACTTTTTGGAAATCCCGGACGATGGTAGGGAAAGGATGGGGCCCAATGCACGATCCAACGAGGTAATGTGTACTAGCCAAATTGGTTACCCAGTCACGTAGTGCTTCGTTGACTGCGTCTTTGAGAGTCCGAGATCCAGACTCGACTGGAATGACCTTGGGCAAAAACGGTCTAGAAAGTAATAAGGAGCAGGACGCCAGCAACTTACCGTTGCACCCAGCATTTTCATTCGAAAGACATTAAGTGCCTGGCGTCTTACGTCCTCCGCGCCCATGTACACGATGCATTCCAAGCCGAATCTGGCGCATACAGTTGCAGTTGCGACGCCGTGCTGTCCAGCACCCGTCTCTGCGATAATCCGCTTCTTTCCCAAACGTTTGGCAAGAAGAATCTGATTGTTGTCAAGCTTGGAGCGCGATGAGTGGGAGCAGACTACTTGCCTGGCCGATAGCATTGTTTATTTTGTGTGAACCGGTATGGTTCCTATGCACGTTATCAGACAGGGACAGAGCGGACATACCCGAATGCTTACAGATCCTCGCGTTTGAGCCAAATTTGAGCTCCACCAGCGTGCTTTGTGAGAGACTCTGCGAAATACAGTTTTGAAGGCCGGTTCATGTAGCCATAATAGCTTTCAAACTCTTTCCAAAATTCGGGATCGTTGACTGCTGATTTGTGCGCTTCCTCGAGTTCGAGGAGGCAGTCAAAGAGTGCCTCGGGAACAAATTGACCCCCAAACTGCCCGAACCTTGCGGGCAGGGAGGTTTTGGCCACTTGGGGGAATGTATTATCCAAGCTAGCAGGGGCAGAAGCCGCTGGGGCTGATGGGGCTGTGGCTGGGGGCGAAGAACCACCCTGGCTGATTTCACGGCAAAATGATTCTACTGCGTGTGCAACGGTGTTCGGAGATGATTGTTTTATGATGGAAACGAAACGACTGCCGATGACTACGCCATCGGCACCGGCGTTCTGGACAAAATCGAAGTGAGCCCGTGTGGCAACACCGAAACCGACTGCGATGGGGACGGAGGTGAACTGTCTGACACGGGCGATGATGTCTGGGAGCTCGCTGTTTATGGTTCCCATGACGGAGGATCCGGTAGTGCCCATCTGTAGATGGATGAGCGAGAAGCATAGGGGACGTAGAGCGCATATACCCTGGACACGACGTAAATGAAAGAGTCTGCGATGGACGTGAGAAATTTAATGCGATTCAAGGACGTAGAGGGGGCGATGAGAGGGACGTAGGATAAGCTAGAGGATCGATAAACGATCAGGAATGAGTGCGGGTGTGTGGACGAACTCGGCTCTTTGGCATTTTTCCCTGAAGCTGACGGCTTCCTCGGGAGGGAGGTCTACCATGATGAAACCGTTGGCGCCTGCCTCTTTCGCATGTTGAATTGCCCTTTCTTCACCATAGGCGAGCAAGGGGTTGTAATAGCCTGGAGGGGTGAGCAGAGAGACGCGATGGGGTGGATGTACTCACCCATGAGCAAGATGGGGATTGTAAGACCCGCCTGGCGTGCTTGGCTGACCTGAGCAAGCACGGTCGCATAGTCGATGTCGTTGTGGACCGCGATCTGTGTGGATGAGGAGGGAGAGAGAGGAGAAGAAGGGGGACGAACCGTGTTGGTCTCCTGTATGGAGGGACCATCAGCGATGGGGTCTGAGAAGGGCACGCCGAGCTCGATGACGTCTGCGCCGCCGTTCTGCATGGCGAGACATATCGGCACAGTGTCTGCCGAAGTGGGATAACCTGCGGTGACAAAAGTGACGAGGGCGCACTTGGGTAGTTGTGAAGTGTGATTGTATTCTGAAATGATCGCACTCACCTTTTTCGCTTCAAAGACGTTCTTGATAGCTTGCATATTGGTTGTGTCGGAGTTTGGATGTGGTTTGAAGATGACTTTGACCCGCTCGTCCAACGAAGCTCGCGTGCTCATCATATACACCGGCGGCACGATCGGCATGCTGGTCGGCACACAGGGTTACGTCCCAGAGCCATTTTTCCTCACAGAATCCCTTAGACGCCAAAAGCGCTTCCACGACCCCCTTCAGGATTCGCTCTTCTCCAACTCGGCCTCCGTACACGGTTACAGAGAATGGTCCTCCGCAGACAAGCCCACAATACCACCACCATGCTCTCCCCTCGTCGTCAAGTCATCTAGGCCAATCGCACCCCAGTCAGAAAAATTGTCAGAAAACGTTTACCAGGCATCCTTCCCTAGCCTCATTACCCCGAAAACGGTCGCCCCAGGCAGCAGTGCTGCACGACGCATCCGGTATGCAATCCTAGAGGTTTGTGTTCCGCAACCACCCGAGCAAGTTACAAACAACCCCACAGTGGAACCCGCTGCTCGACAGCAGCAACGTAGAGATAAATGGTGCCTCTCATCCATTCTATTCGCTCTCCTCTGACTCCCTCTAGACTGGATTCGCATCGCAACAGAAATAGAACTCAACTACTCGGATTTCGACGCCTTCGTTGTCCTTCATGGAACAGACACCATGTCCTTTTCATCCAGCGCACTCAGCTTCATGCTCGAAGACCTTGGAAAAACTATCGTCAGTCACCTTTTTTTGCCTTCCGTCTCAGAAATCACACCTCTTCCCAGATTTTAACTGGTGCCCAAATACCCCTATCTCAGCTTCGAAACGATGCCGTAGACAATCTTCTTGGTGCATTGACCATCGCAGGTCATTATATCATACCAGGTACCCTTGACATTCTTCCCCCCATGACCGTATAGTCATCCTTTCCAGAGTGTTGCCTATTCTTTAACCATATCCTCTATCGCGGCAATCGCGTCTCGAAAGTATCTTCCTACGATCTCAACGCCTTTCACAGCCCAAACTTTCCTGCCCTAGTCAACGGTCTGCCCCGTGTTGGTCTACCCTCCCTACTGATCTCTTGATACCCTTCGACACAGTTGGCATTGACATCGTAGTCAACTGGAATGATGTGCTCAGGCAAACCAGCTTGCGTCGCTTCAGAGCCCACAAAGGTGCTATTCGATAATCTCTCCAACATCCTTCACTCATCCTCATTCATGTTTGCAGAACTGTGTCCCCACGTTGGCAAGTCACCACTCCATCTCGTTAGCTCCCATTCCTAATTGTGTTACAGCAACTCTTCGCCTATTTCCCGGAATGAGCATGGCCACCGTCCGTGCTTTCCTTGCCCCGCCTACCCGTGGTATTGTACTCGAGACCTTTGGCGCAGGCAATGCACCGCAACGGCCTGAGCTAATGACTGCTCTCAAGCAGGCATGCGACTCTGGTATCGTTATTGTCGCGATAACGCAGTGTATGAAAGGTTCCGTGTCCGACGCGTATCAATCCGGTAGAGCCCTCCGGGATGCAGGTGTCGTTCCGGGTGGTGATATGACCCCAGAGGTATTGACCATCCTCAACCGCTCCTGTTTCTCTCAACGCTAAAATACCGACAACTAGTGCGCCCTCGCCAAGCTCGCTTACCTTTTATGCAAAGCCGAACTCAGTGTGAAGCAAGTTAGGGAACTAATCAGCATCCCGCTGCGTGGTGAACTCACCCAACCAGCTCATTCGCAACCTACTCGACCACCAACGACCGCACCCGACTTGCCGAGTATTCAAGGTCTCTTGACACAATTTGTACAACTTTCTGACCCTCGTTCGGCGCACCAAGCACCAAAGTTCTCTCTCTCTTCGTCCGTGGGTGACGATGCCCAAGATGCTACCGCGTTATGGTCTGGCACTGCTAACGAGACAGCAACCACTGAAGCTGCCCTCCTTCCCCTGCTCATGCACCTTGCAGCTGCCCGCGATGATACAGAGGGCTTGAAATTTTGCATGGCTACTGCCGCTGCATGGGAGGCGGAAGATGTAGCGATGCCTTTTATTATTGGGGGTGTCGTGAACTGCCTCGAAGCCGGCTCTGGGCGTTCCCCTCTACACGTCGCAGCACTCAATGGAAATGCCGCCAGTGTCATCTTTTTATTACAATCTGGTGCACTCGTACATCTCAGAGACAATCTTGGGCACACCGCGTTGTATTATGTGGGTGTCTTCTCTGCTGAAACTCGTGTTGTGTTGATCGGATCATTGTAGGCTGCTCGCCAAGGACACAAGGGTATAGTTGATGTCCTTGTTGGCGCTGGAGCCAACCTTGGAGGGTACGAGTCTGGATATGTCGAGCTGTCGCTCAAGAATGCACTCGATGCCGGGGATGAAGCTGCCATTGAAATTTGGAACAAAACCGGGATGAAAGGGAAACTATTCGAAGTTTAGATGGCGGAAAACACTAGTCAATACATGGTAGGGTATACAGGTTAACTATCGTCGGCAATAATATATGTCACGATTGTGGATCGCGATCCTCCGCTTCCATTCCTTCTATATCAGACCCGGACTCAGATACATCCCTCGTAGCGTCCCTTATCTTTTCACGAAGCGAATTGAGGAATAGCGCTCGTTGCGCGGAAGGGAACGTGAACGAATCCGCCATATACTCTAACCTTTTGACAAAGTCTTCTGGTTCCCTGTCGAGCTCTAGGGGGGTGTATTTAACCCGGCGTTGTATAAAGTCATCTTCGGATGCAGGCTCGCCGTTGGAACCCCCATAACCACTGAATACACGCATCGTGAACACAATACCTATCGGCAGGGGTCACTAATGAACAGAGATGGATTTTAGAGCGTTTAAGAAACCGACTTTTTTCATTTACTCGTTGTCCTTCTGCATCAATATCGTCGGCTAGACGTTCTACTTCATAGTGGGTGTATATGCAGTGGAATATGATGTCGGGTTCTTCCGAGTGTGGCCCGTTTTCAAACTTGACATTGGTAACCAAGAGGTTAGACATATCCTCATAAAACTTGATGACCTCTGTCGTCTTTGGATCATCCGTGCCAAGCAGTCGCCTAGTATATGAACGCGCATTTGGAGTACCCTTGGGTGCAGCTCGAGAAAGCAGTTCCTTTGATCTCTCAATTTCAGCGTCGCGCTCACGAGTGGCATCCCGGACTATCGTCGTGCCTTGATTAAGCGTCCCAACAAAGAAGGGTAGTGAACCGACCTGATTGCTCTAGTTCTGCGATGCATTTCGTTTTTTCGTCGATTACGCCGTCCTTTTCCCTAATGGTCTCTTGGAGGCGTGAAATGTCTTGCTCTACGGCACGTTTTTCTTCGTCGGCGGCTTCCCTTGTTAGAAAGTGGAGTGCGACCGTTTGACCCGTGCGCGAGAGTGGCTCAACCCGGGCCAACTGAGAGGTCAACTCCTTGATGAGCGCATCCTGTGCTAAAGCCAGTGATTAGGTGCAGCTGATAGCCATGTTCTGACGTACTCTTGGCGCGCTCTTCGTATTGAATTTGTAGTTGATCGAGCAACTGCTCCGGCTCCGTGCTGCGTATCTGGAAGAGCTCTTCCAATTGTTTCGATAGCGCATCTCGTTGTACCTCGAGCTGGGTCCGCGTCACCGGGCTGCAAACAACAAGAAGGGGAACGCACGTCTTTGGCTTTCTGTTTCCACCGGTCCAACTCCTTGCGGGTCTTACCCTCAGAGTTGAGTTTGCTCGTGCCTGCTGTACCGGAATGACCAGTCTGGCCGTTGACGAGGATCTTTGACTGATCGACCTTCATGGCGTCCTCGTCCATTGTGGTCAATTTTGGGCTTGGTGGTCTTTCCTGGCCCTTGGGATCCTGCTGGGGTACTTTGGGGCGAGGTTTCGTTTTTGACTCTGGCTTCATGACACACAACTTTGTTTAGACTCTATGTACTCAGACTGAAGATGGGGGGCTGTGTTGAGGAATTGTGACATGTTTAGGTCACGCCATAACTCTCACCGCGACTACCAAGTCCTCGCCCTTGCCCCCTGATAATTTTTCCGCTCTCAAGGTATGTTCATTTCGTTTCCCATTGGCGATTACCCAGCTCTATTCCATCATCTCCTCACCTCCTCCCCCCCTTCCTCGTCAGACTCATCCGCCCCTCCAACTCCCCAGTACAAACCATCTTCCATATCATCATCACTCTCAAGCCCTCATCCCCAAACTCACATCTCATTCTTATTTTTTCACTAAATTCGTCATGGCAGAGGCAGATTATAACCGCAAACGGTCCCGTTCCCCTTCGGACTCGGACGAGAAAAAGCATCACAAGCGTGCAAACACAGGCGCTACGGCATCCCCGGATGACTTACGAGTCCATAAGACACACGATTCCGTCCCCCATTCTCATCCGTCTATGACTCATGATGTCAATATGACAGACGGTCCTGCATCAGTAGCAGATACGACCGCGTCTACTCCCTCACCCAAACCCTCGTCATCCGACCACAAGAGTGGAGATTCCCGCACCAGGACAGACGAAGCTGGCAGGCCTCACGCAATGTCCTCCGCAGCACTCTCCTCTTCCAGTGCTCCTCCGCCACCTTCCGCGATGATTCATATGCGCTGCCTGATCGTCACTCAAGATGCATCAATCATCATCGGCAAGGGCGGTTCGCATGTCAACGAGATTCGTGACAAGAGTGGTGCCCGCGTCATGGTTTCGGAGAGTATTCCCGGGAACCCAGAGAGAATTCTCAACGTCAGTGGGCCCCTTGATGCAGTATCCAAGGCAAGTGTTCGTTCTCCTTTTTCCTGGATTGGATAGTAAGATCTCCCACGTCGCTATTACCAGGCTTTTGGTCTTATTGTGCGGAGAATCAATGACGAGCCTTTTGATGTCCCTTCTGTTCCCGGAAGTCGCGCAGTTACTATCAAGTTTATGATTCCCAATTCGCGTATGGGATCAGTGATAGGCAAGCAAGGATCCAAAATAAAGGAGATCCAAGACGCCAGCGGCGCCCGGCTGAACGCGAGCGAAGGCATGCTCCCTGGCTCGACGGAAGTAAGCACCATGCACCAAAGAAACTCTGGTACCAAAGCCTTATGCGCAATTTAATAACCATAGCGTGTCTTGAGTGTGGCAGGGGTTGCGGATGCTATTCACATCGCGACATACTATATTGGCAATATTCTCCTTGAGGCGCAAGACCGTACACCATCATCCGGCCATTCAAACTATCGGCCTTCCAGCTACACTCGACGTCCAACGTATTCCGGGTCGTCCTATGTGCCGGGTTACTCGTCGCATCAACCATATACTCCATCGCACAACCCGCAGCAGCAGCAGCAGCAGCAGCAGCAACTACAAACGCAGCAAATCTACATCCCAAACGACCTTGTCGGATGCATAATTGGGAAAGGGGGCAGCAAGATTAACGAGATAAGACATATGAGCGCCAGCCAGATCAAGATCATGGAACCTGGAGCCGGTTTGAACGGCGCTCCTTCATCTGGTTCGGAAGGCGAAAGGTTGGTAGTGATCACTGGGCAGCCTGCCAACATTCAAATGGCGGTTCAACTGTTGTATCATGTATGTGCACGTTCCAAAGTCCTTGTACCGCCTTGACACCCCTTTGGGATAGCGATTGGAACAAGAGAAGCAAAAGCAGCTTCGGGCTTCGGCTTCGTCCTCATCCTCTTGAGGTCACCCTAATGTCATGAATCTTTCTTTCTTTTCTTTTTTGTCTATTTTTGTGGGAGAGGTGCGGTCGAGCACAACGATGCCTAGTCCTTGTGATGTCGTTTACGTAATATTTGTTCATACGAAATCAAACGCTGTTTGCTGAACGCAATCGTTTGAACTTGGGAAGTGCCAGCAGAAACCTTACTTGACACAAATTTAACAAGTTCTACTTTAGACACTGTAATAGTATCTATTAGGTCAAAGAGTGTCGTATGGTACGTTAAACGAGCTATTGGGCTCGTTAATGGCCCAGGGGGGCGTAGAGGGGATGCTACAGTATGCATGAGTGAAGGTGTGGGTGCAGGGCGCATGCATCACTGTCATCGCCGTCATCTTTGCTGTCACCACGTCAGGTGGTGCAGGTGCAGTCGTGCAAGCGTTGTCGTCGTGTCCCTTCCCTACAAACATCCTCCCCATCACATTGTCGTCCTGTCATGTGGTGCGTTGAACGAACCATTCAGCTCGTCCATGACACCAGAGGGTATGGAGGATGCTGTTGCGTCCTCGTCATTGTGTTGCATTGTCGTCAAGTAGGCAATGGCACAGTCCTGGGCAGCAATGGTACCCTTTCCCGCGCGGGTACGGTCCGTGCAAAAGAGGTGGGGAAAGCGAGAACGAGGGGAAAGAAGAGGGCCAGGGCCCGTCCTCGTCAGGTGCATGATTGCGACCGCTCACGTTTCACGCGTCGGGTTGCCTGGAGTCGTCTGTGGTGAGTTCTCCTCCATCTGCTCTAGTTGTTCCCCGACTCGTTCCAACGTCTCTGACAACTTCTTCGGCCTCGTTCCATCGTCCTTATCGCATCCTAACGCAGGCGACGCGTCTGCTTCAATTGCAGGGCCTACGGCCACGATGTTCGTGGGTATCCGCCTCCCCCCCTCGAGCTCGAAGGTCTGGGGTACGAGCGGTCGCTTTGTGGGTTTATCGAGTGGTTCTGGAGGCGGTGGGTACTGGGGGGTTTCCAGGTACGTCGTCCTCAACGCTTGAGGTCCACTGACCATTTCTGTCGAGTGCGCGTTGCTGGTTGCACGCCGTCGCGCTCGCCTCAACTGCGTCGTTCGCGCCGCTTTGACCTTTCCGCAGGCTCTCCCACTCCCCCTCGACTCTCCAACGTGCCCACGTCCGCGCTTTGACGCACGACGTTGTCATCTCGACTTTGCAGCTGGGGTCAAGATCTCTGGTCGTGGGCGATTCTCGCGCGCTAGGCGCTTCGTCTGGGGCGATTCCAGGCTCTGTCACCTTTCCGCTTCCGGTCGTTTCGACCTGTTCAATTTGTTCGCCCATCCGCGCTAGTGGTTGCGTCGGGGGGCTCTACGGATGCGGTTGGGCGATGTCCCATCTCGTTTGTGGGGTCTTCCGATCCCGAGGTGTTCTCAACGTCTGCTAGTATGTGTCGTCGCCGACTGCTGGTCGTTTTGGCTCTTTCCTGGGCTTCGTCCGCTGTCTCGTAGGGAATTGATCTGTGAGCCTCATCATTGCGAGCCTGGTGAGTCGGTGACCGAGAGGGCACATCCTCGGCGCGTTGTCATTGTTGTCACAAGGTGGGTGAGGACAAGGGAGAGAGGGAAGGCAAAGGGCTCACTCTTGTTTCGTGCTATGTGCCACTCTGATTGCTTTGCGCTGTGTTGGTTTGTTTTACTGCCACTTTCAGTCGGCAAAATCCGGTAAGACAGGGGCTACACTTTCCCACAATTTTTAGGCTTGCAGCGGCTGAAACCTTGCTTGTTCAAGTGGAGTAGCTATATCCTTTGAAAATGCATCAAAGTACCATCTGAATGTAGAGAATGTGTGATGTGAAATCAGAGGGAAAGCAAGATTACTGTAACCAACAATTATAAATCAACTGTAAGACAACAACTGAAGGCTCAAGCACTAATGAATGGCAGGGTATAGTAGTAACAAGCTGACTTCTAACGAAGGTGAAAGAGCAGCAGGATAGTCATGTCCTCACCCTCGTCGGGTCGTGGTTCGGGTCGTGGTGTGGTCCTCGTCGTGTCCTCGCCCTCGTTGCGTCGTAGTCTTGGTTGTGGTCTCGTCGTCGCGTCCTAGGGTCCTCGTCCCCATTGCGTCCTCCTTGTCCCCTCGTCGTTGTTGCGTCATGGTCGTGGTCGCCAGTGTCCTCATCCTCGTCGCGTCGTGGTCATGGTCACCATCGTGTCCTCGCCGTCGTCGCGTCATTGTCTTAGTCATCGTCTCGTCCTCATTGCGTGGTCGCCGTCGCGTCCTCACCCTCGTCGCGTTGAGGCCTTGGTCTTAATCTGGTTTCTGTCCTCGTCCTCATCCCCTCTTCCGTGTCACGTCGTCGTTGTTGTCCCTTTGTCGTCGCATTGGCATCGGGAGCGCGTGGGGGTGGCGCGTGGCGCGTCGAACAAGCCTTTAGGCTCGTCAACGGCCGGGAGGGACATGGAGGCGGCGGGTGGTGCGTCGAACGAGCCATTGGGTTCGTTGACGGTCGTGGGGGTGGCGAATAGCGCGTTGAACGAGCCGTTGAGCTCGTTGACGGCACGGGTTGGCGTGGAGGCGGCGGATGGTGCATCAAGTGAGCCATTGGGGCTCGTTTGACGACTGGGGGGACGTGGAGGCGGTGCGTGGTGCGTCAAACAAGCCGTTGGGCTCGTCGACGGCACAAGAAGGCGGGAAGGTGGCTAGTGGCGTGTCGAACGAGCCTAACGGCTCGTCGACGGCACAAAAGGGCATGAAGGTGGCGAATAGCACGTTGAACGAGCCTAATGGCTCGTTGACGGCTGGGGGGGACGTGGAGGTAGCGAGTGGTGCGTCGAACGAGCCGTTGGGCTCGTCGACGACACAAGAGGGCGTGGAGGTGGCGACGAGTGGCATGACGACGAGCCTGACGGCTGGGAGTGACATGGAGGCAGCGGGTGGTGCGTCAAACGAACTGGGCTCGTCGACGGCACAGGAGGGTATGGAGGTGGCAATCAGCACATCGACAGCTGAGGGGAAGTGGAGGCGGCAGGTGGTGGGTGAATCAAGTCCCCCGCTGCCTCGAGTGGTGTGGTGCGGTCGCGCACGCGTCGGCGTCGTCGATGGCGCCAGGTCGTCGTGGTGTGATGGGACGGGGGCGAGTGAGAATGTGGAGGTGGGTGGCGTGTCGAACGAGCCATTGAGCTCGTCGACAGCTGGGGAGGACGTGGAGGCGGCAAGTGCCGCGTCGAGCGACCCGTTGGGCTCGTGGACGGCACAGGAGGGTGTGGATTGGCGAACGGCGCATCAAGCGAGCCATTGGGCTCGTCGACAGCACAGGAGGGAGTGGAGGCAGCAAGTGGCAGACACCATTCAACTTGTATGTCGCACTTTCAAGGAGCCATGGTCGCTCAACAATACAACTCTTACGAGACTTTGACGACAAGCAGTTCCAGAGGGGACATTGTTCAGAATTATTTGCGGAAAATGACAGAATCGATGAGCTAGATGAGGTGGCTCGAATCAGATGCGTGGAAAGGAATGGGTAGGGATACAAGAGTGAAGACACGCAACACGGCAAACGACGACACTAGTCTCTGATTCAAAGTCCGAAGCGGCAAGTGCCGGTAAGACAGGGGCTTCACTTTCCCACGAATTATGGGTGCCAAGCAAGGTGACAATGCCACCACCTATGGCCTCAGTACTTCAGTTCTGTGTCTGCATTCAAGATTGAAAGTGCCACAGTCCGTGGATGGTCTCATTGGCCTCAGAAGCATCGATAGCAACCTTAAACCACAAGCATTCCGTGTGTGCATAGTTCTAACGTGGGCGGACAGCAGAGCAGGGCCAAGATAACCAACGAACTGACCAAGTTGAATACACCCACTTCTGTAAAGGGATTAGCACGTGAACCCGGGGGTACCGGAGCTCCAACCCGTACCCGTACCCGTGCCATACCCGCACCCGTCAACCCGCGGGTCTTCAAGTCCACGGGTACTGCGCACGGGTGCACGGGTCATTACCCGCAACGGGCATACCTGAGGGTGTGCACCCCCAACGTGTCAACCGCACCCTCAACAATGCGTTGTCAACCCACCACCATCAACAACACGAGTGCGCGACTGCACCCTCACCACTGCCGTCGCCTGCCAGAGGACACAACGGACAACGACGACAACGATGAAGCAATGTCGTTGATGGCACAACACCATCAACGACACTACCACGACGATGATGTGTCATGCACACGACCACACACCTCTGGCCATCCCACCAGTTGACCACCCACTGCATGACGCCTCACTGTCGTCGACCCGACACCGCCACCAACACCACGACGACGCCGGTGCGTGCGTCCTGCACACACACCCCACTCTCCAGTCGTCGACGAGCTCTACAGCTCGTTTGACTCACCCCACGTCACCTCCAGGTGACATGACGAGGACGACAACAACAACGTGTCGAGGACAGGGATGCGACCAGGACGAGGAGGCGGCGATGAGGACGCATCGAGGATGGGGACGCCACCACGTCCACAACTACGACACAACCAGGACGAGGATGCGATGACGATGCGTCGAGGAGGGGGGCGCGACCACGACGACGAGGGGACGACGAAGACGCGTCGAGGATGGGGACGTGCGACCACGTCCACAACCACGACGCGACCAGGACGACGATGCGTCGAGGATGGGGGCGCAACCACGACAACGAGGGGACGACGAAGACGTGTCGAGGACAGGGACGCGCGACCACGCCCACAACCATGACGCGACCAGGACGACAATGCATCAAGGATGGGGACGCAACCATGACAACGAGGGGACGACGAAGACGCGTCGAGGACGGGGACACGCGACCATGTCCACACCCACGACGTGACCAGGACGACAATGCGTCGAGGATGGGGGCGCAACCACGACGACGAGGGACGATGAGGACGCGACCAGGACGAGGGGGCAGTGAGGACGGGGGGACAATGAGGACGAGGACGAGGGGATGACGACGAGGACGCATCAAGGACGGGGATGCGATCCCATCCACAACCACGATGCAACGACGACGAGGGGACAACAAGGAGGATGGGGCGACGACGACGACAAAAGGATGATGACAAGGACGCAACGACGAGATACAACAAGGACGAGGATGCAGATGTGACTGCGGGTCGCGGGTACACGGGTTGCCAAATGACAACCCGTACCCGTGCAGATCACTAAAAGTGGTCGAGACAACGACGACACACGGTCGTCGCGCTGTTGTCGTCAGGCAAAACGCTACGGGTATGGTACCCGTGCAGATCTCTAAAAGCAACTATCTCTATGCTTGCATGCACTGATATATTCTGCAGGACAGTGCTGCTTATTGTGTCATTGCTTCCTGCTTGAAACTGTTGCACAAGCACTCAAACAAATGATCCAACCACGTTCAACACAGGGAATATTTTGGAACTGGTTGGGTATAAAGTGGCAAAATGGTGCACTGACAATGTCACTGGATTTGCACTAGGACAGGGCTGAGATGAAGTTGGTGTGAAGCTATGCTCTGAATGAGGCAGGTAGCTTCCTATCATGGTTTTGGGACCTTGATCAATTGATCACTGACTGATCTTGCACTTGAGAAATGGCTCACAAGCTTGTGGTGATAACACTGTGTTCTTTGCTCTCTTTCTTCCTGCTGATGTGCAATTTGATGTGCTGTGCCATACAGTGGAAAATATGTCATCAAATCTAGAGATGGTCTCAAGGCAAGAGGTTACCCATTGGTGCAACCAGGGTAGGAATGTCTTTCTCCATTACCAGTAGGTGTTACATACCACTTTTGTGTACCCTGTCTTTGACATGAATACTATGCCTTGGGTATAGATAGCTATGAAAGACATTGGGTGAATAGATAGCAATGTGTGCATAGACAAGCAATAAGAACTAGTAGTGAGTTTGCACTTTATATGAGGAACAAGCACCAGCTGTGCATGCCCTTTGACCCTTGAGTCTTTGACATAAGCATCATCATGGCACATGACTGCTCATACAACAAACTGTCTGGATTTCCTTCATCTGGATTTCATCACCTTGTTCATCACCTTCATCCTCTCTAGTTTCTATGAATGCAATTGCACTCAGAACAGCACCATGCCCCAGCCCTGACCCCAAACCAAATGCTGTGTCAATATGACTTCCTTGTCTGCCTTGAAGATCATATGCATAAAGCTTCCGCAAGCCCAAAATGAATCTGGGGACAATAGTAATTGGGATAGCAGTAGGGAGTTTTGTCCATAGCATAGTATTGAGGAGACCTGCACCATAAAGCATAGAGATGACTGAATATGACAAGAGACTATTCAAAATAATGTGCTATCAGCCAGTGGAAAGACAACTGAAAAAGAAGAAAAAAGAACATACACAATGAAGTAGATCATACCATCCCTCACAAGACATTTTGTGTAATGGTTAAGTTTGAAACATTTCATCACCTTGTATACTTGAAGTGATTCTTTGATAAATTGAATAATAGTGAGAAGACAGATCAATAAACCAAGAGTGAGCTGAAGAGCAGTAGGCAAATTATTAAGCCAGATGGGGCCAGGCATATTTGCTAATGTGCAAACTGAGAACTGAAGGACTTGAACAATCCCATAACCAACTACATAGATAGTAGAAGAATATCCTGTTAATTCCATATAATACAGAGTGATATTTAACTTACTTCCACCATTGGAGGCCCATTGAACTTCACGAACCACATAACATATGAGAAAGGAGATTATCTCCATAGCATACAGTGTGAGAAGGGTGACAAAGACAAGCTTTGATTGACTGTACAATGCCCACACACGAAGAATCATGACCACTACATCAAACAATATATATGATTCACTGTATTCAATGGAAGTGAAAGTGAAATAGTCTTACATTCTGCTGCACAAACAAAGATCCAGAGGCTCCAGATGGCAATAACTATACTTGTTTCACCTTAAAAGTTATTCTGCTCAGTATAGGTATTGGAATCACACTGATGACACTTACATCTATGTACATGTGATCAGCTTGCTTCAATATATCAACCATTATAGTGATAGAGTGTAGACACTCACAGCTAAAGTAGTTAAAATTTGTAAGTACCCTCATTGATCACTAGTGATATAGGGAAATACCTCTGTAGAGTGGCTAGTAGTAGGAAGAAAAGATGTACTAACTGTGATCAGGTCAGGTTAGGTCATCAAGTGCCTCAGGTTCAACTTCCATACATACAAATGAAGCTGGATCTAATACACAAATTGTTCAGGATCAATTGATATACAGTATTGTAGGAAACATACACATACATAGTATAGCACAACCCAAAATAGCGAGCCTGGATATTTAACAAAATTGCTTAGTTTTGATTGACATCATAGATCTTGGAATGTAGCACATACCAGGACAAACAATGTAGACACAAATGTCCAGGGCTTGTTCTGCAATTATATGATTGGCTGAGGTTCTGAGTTAAAAGTAGGGTTGAATCACCCAAATGTATTCCATCTAAGAATTGTCAGTGATTGAGACATGGATATGGCAAGAGTGAATGTAAAGCATACCTCATCTGAGAATGTAAGGACTGGTAATGTTTCACAATTGTCAACCTGAAGAAACTATGTGAGGAAAGCCTATTACTTACCATAATCATACAAGACAGCAGCAATGACTGCAACTAGGAGGAGTGCTAGTAAGCTCTATGGACAGAAAGTGGAACAACATCAATTACAAGATACATAGTTACTTGCCTGGATGCCTGTGACAGCTTGCTGGAGAGGGGAAGGCATGAAGTTGGCAGTGTCAAAGGGGTATTTAAGAGATGGTCACTCAAAAGAGCACACTGATGATCCAACTACCATAGATAATTAAGATGGCAGATGGCATCATGTGATGCTGTGTAGATTGCATCAGAAGTTGATCCATTGCAATTTGCAAAGTTACGTACTGATTATGATCAAAGGCAGGGACGCAGAGATATGGAACCTGCAGGATTGGTCAGATAACAGCAATGGATCTCAAAAAGTCTAATCTTTTTACAATGTGTTGACTCAAGGATCTTCCAACTCGTGCGAAACATGCCTGACCATGGCCTATCTTGTAGTTCAATAAATAGCTACATGACTGATCATCAGGAGAAGGAAAGATACAGTAGTTTCCAGCTTCCTGTCATGCACACGAAGTGGAGGTTACGTGCTTGCTAGGGCAGTGTCAGATAGTGCCAGTCTGAGTTCTAGGAGGCGAGTGCACCTGATTGAAGATCCAACGTGTGGCTGGGATGATAACACGTGGTCTTCCGGCGCACTGTCTCAGGTACATGGATCAATTTTAGAGGCTGCGCCGCGTCTGAATTGGCCGTCGAAGGGGAGTTAGTTCTATGGGATAGCCCTGAGGGTATGCGTCGTCTCCTGTCCAACGAGTCGGCACCTGGGGACAAGATCGATTAAAAGCATGGCTCGTCCCATCCTCGCACAAGCATCTCATTGGATTCACTGACAGCAGCTTCTTCACACTCCGTCTAGTTCAATCAAGAAACTTGTGGCGTACACTGCCTACGGTACGGATGATCAAATGGTCGGCGGAGATAATGCACGAGGATGAACCTGAGCGTTTTCGTACTATCACTGTCGTACCCAAGTCCATCGTATTTTGCAGGACGGGCCATTTCTTTGCAGCATGCGACGGCTCGAATTGTGAAGGTACCAAGTCAATTTCAGTAGAGAATTAAACTGCCAGAGAGTCGGCGGAGACCGTCCTGCGATGCTATCCAAAACCACATCAAGAACAATGATGATCAGGCTGATCATGATGCTTACGCCATGCGCGCCGGTGCGCATCTCGAAGCTTAGTAGATCTAGGGATGGAAGCGAGCTGACTATATCCGTATATGCAACTTGAATGTCTTCGGTGTGAATACCTCTGAAGTCGGGTGCACTATGCCCTGCAAAGACTAAACGTCGTACGACACGTCTGCAAACACGCTCGAGCGAGCCCTGGCGCTGGTGAGAAACCGAATTTGACAGAGGCACGACATTGGGGTGGAGAATGAGCCAAGCGCGTCACCCACAGATCGATTTCTTCTGCCTGGTTAAAATCGAATGAGGGAACGAAGCTTAAACACACCTTACGGTAGTGCCACGTACCCCGTGCTTGGACTGAAGTTCTGTCTCACGAATTAGTAGAGAAATATGTCGGAGAAATATGCCAGCGGGGCCCTCTAAAGGACCCGTTCAGTGCCACGGGTCTGGGCATGCTCCTACATCACCAGTGTGTTCACTCTTCTTGTTATAGTGTACCATACCTCGATCGTGATCCACAGTGCAGCTTCGTTATTGTCAGTCGATACATTAAGTTGCATTACACTTCTAGTATCAATCTTATGTACGGGGCTGGTCCAATGCAAGCGTAAGGACCCGTGCGCAACTTTGGTCTCGGTTGTTGTCAGTTCCCGAGTTTTCAAACCCGGTGGTGCCGATGGACGTGTGCGGCTCTTGGCCGATTTCGTGAACATTTTGAATGACCACTGCTCATCTGATAGATGGGATACAACCATGATCGTGGACGCAGGCGCATCACGTTTGCAGACGTCGACAAAGTCAAGTTGAGAACTCGTCGTAATACGTTCTACAGGCCACTAAGCTATAGAGGCTTGAACATCATCGAGAAGGTGTCTTGTGGTATGGCACCTACGATTCCTTGTGTTGATTCTCTTCAGAGGAGCCGTGAATGATAACCCATGTATTTCGATAGCAAGGCAAGCCTGACGTCGGCTGGACCGCACTGTGGAATGATAGAACCTGTCAAGCCATGTCCGTGGTCCTCGGGAAGCAACAAAAGCTTGGCCCCACCTGATCGAGGACGTCGCGATGGCTTGTCGCTTTGTCCGGATGAAAAACGCCTTATCCTCCTCGTCCGATCCTCTATCACGAAAACTAGTGATGTATCGCAGCCGCTCTTTCCTTTCAGTGCTTGGGAAGCCATCTGCTGTCATGAGACGGGACCGCCAAGGAAACTCCGTCTCGGGCCAGTTCGACCCATCCACCTTCCAGCTCTGTCAACGTTTCGCTTTACGTCCAACGTCTTTTCATTTGTGGAGCCGTCAGGACCGTTTTGCTTTCGGGGTGGGCTCGGGAGGTGTCTTTCTTGCCACACCCCTCCATCTCGAGGGGTAGCGACGGCGCGGACAAAGGCCGCCGATAGAAGAAGCCAACCAGCCGCGCTTTCTTGCGCTTCTCTGCTTCGGTCAACGCTCCAGAACCCAAGTCTTCCCCCGTTGCGTCTCCAAACACTTAAGCGCTTTGCAAGGAAGGTATATCTGATTGCTGCGCGATCGGGGACATCAATGAGGAACCTCGCGGCAGTAATGTACGAAGGGGCGACTCACATAACTCGTGTAGCCAGAGCAGGGCGTCTTTGGCACCCGATTCAGACGCGATTGGTCGGGTTGGCACAAGGTTGCTTGAATGGTCGCGGCGTTGGTTTCAATCAACTGCGCAGTATCTGTCCCGGGGTCAGAGTCTTTGATTCTCTGCAAAGGAGAACCACTGGGTTATTTGTCGAGTTATCGGGACGGAGCCTTCAGTCGATCGCCGTTATTAATGTATGATAGGATGGGATTGTACCACAGGCGTTATGGGTTGTGTCGATGCTTGTCGTGAGAGTGTACGTGGTAGTGGATACGCTGTAGAGAATCGGAAACGTCAGGTCGGGCATGTATTTCTACGCACCGTGCTTACCATCACTGTTGCTTCTGTACTTTGGGTAAGATGTGTGAGAACCAAGTTACAAGGGACTCGCTGACTCGTCGTGGCTATTGTACGCCCAATCTAAGATAACAAATGCTATACGCGAGACCGAGCTACGAGCGAATTATATATGCGTGAGAATGACCTTGGGGTCCCGATGGCCAGACACACCTAGAGTCTAGTGTGGGAATCGAATATGGCCTCCGGGAACGGTGCAAAAGAAGATCTACAACGGTCGTGTGAGACAAATGTGGTACTAGCCCAGCGAGCGAGCGTACGCATGGGATCCAAACTCGGTGAGCAGGACACCCAACTCGTGATCGGATTGTAGACTATTGTGTGCGGAAACAACAACGACTGGGAGCCCCAAACGCGATGCGACTTAGTTCTGCGACGAGGCCGGTGTTCTCGTAAGGAGATAAGATGACATGTTTCCAGAGCCGAAATTGTCCCGTGTCGCCCATGCGTCAAGGGAGTCAGGAGGTGGCTTAGTTTGTGATGCGCTCCTGGCGTAGGGCCTACCCTGGACTCAGGCATGTCGCTGTCCCATTCCGAACTATCAGAATTCATATTCGTGATGGAGAGAAATGAACTGGCGCACCAGCTCGTGAGACTACCAGACGGATGTACGACTTGATGACCGGCGACTAGCACAGGACAGGAGATGTGGTGCGTTCAGGAGTGTCAACGAACTTGGGCGACATCGGTGCGCTGTCCTGTTGAAAGTCGGAGCGAGGCTGCAATTAGCTGACTTGGAGTGCCTTCTTCGTGGCCACGACCTTGCTTGATGAAGGAGAGGGAAATGGAAGGGTGTCAGCGGGAATAATTGGTTGATTGCGGTTTCCGTTGCAGTGGGGGAGGCAGAGGAGACCCGAGCATCTTTTTCCCTTCACTTAGAATACTTTAGCAGTTGCGCGCACGCGTGACTCCAAGACTGAGGCGTGACATGACATCACGTGAACGCCGTTTGGCCGTCGACATTGCAAGCAAGGTAAAGCAAGGTAATGTCGTCCGTGCTGAGAGCACAAAAGGCCAATGCCTCAAAAGCTGAGGCAAAAAACAAACTCAAGCGCAAGGTTGACGACATGGACGATGATGACGAGGCATCAACCCAACCAAAAAAGAGGAATAAGCAGCGTGTCTTGCTGCTCTCCTCCCGTGGTGTCACCCACCGGATGAGGCACCTCATGAGTGATCTGGCGGCCCTCTTTCCCCACACTAAGAAAGGTATGTTATCCTGCCAAACCGTGTTTTCTTCGGACTAGAGGTTCGCGTGTCTCCTTGGCAGAATCCAAGCTAGACTCGAAAACCCAACTGCATCTCCTCCCAGAGTTGGCGGATCTCAATAACTGCAACAATACCATATACTTTGAGGCGCGAAGACACCAAGATCTTTATATGTGGGCAGCGAAAACGCCCAATGGGCCGAGCATAAAATTACACGTACAGAACGTGCACACGATGGACGAATTAAAGATGACCGGTAATTGCCTCAAAGGGAGTCGAGGTATCCTTAGTTTCGACAAGGCATTTGACGAGAGCGAGTGGGGAAAGCTGACAAAAGAGATATTCACGCATGTACGAGAATCGCTCCTGTTCAACGGCCTCTGACCCCGTTTTTGCTAGATTTTTGGCGTTCCTCCTTTGGCTCGGAGGTCAAAACCGTTCGTCGACCATGTCTTGACGTTCTCCATCCTCGACAACAAGATCTGGTTCCGGAATTTTCAGGTTAATTCCGCGTGTTGATGTCCTTTACGGTGTTTAAATGCGTCGCACTGCCCAGATCCTTGAGATAGATCCCCAGCAGCCCAATGGTCCCCCGAGTACATCATTAGTCGAGATTGGCCCTCGATTTGTATTAACGCCTATTCGAATATTTGAGGGCGCCTTTGGCGGTGTCACAGTCTATTCTAATCCAGGTTCATTGTTCTCTGCTAGTCTCATGATGGTATTTCTGACAGGATTGCAGAGTTTATCACGCCAACTGCGATCAGGAGAATGGTCAAGCAAAGCAAAGGGGAGAGATATGGCAAACGGAAGGACGCTCAGCAAGACAATGCACGGAGAAAGGCACTTCGCCAGATGGAAGAGGATGTGTTGGCGGTGTCGAAAGTATTTGGATGAGGTTATGCACGACGGGGATCAAGCGCTGGGAGCGAAATTTAGTAGCTGGTAGTCAAACCATCAAGTTTCGTGTTTACGCGACTGACTCACATCATCCTTTTGCGGGGGACAATGGATGTGACCACACCAGCAAGCCTAATTAACCGAGTTCTCCATTGTTCTCCTGCTGAGACCAAGTCTTTTGTGCGCTCATAAAGGCAATTCACAATTTCTGAAACAATGGGATTTCTAATGTCGCTGATTTTCGCCGCAGGCAACATGCAGCCCGGTCGACTGCTACCTTTGTTTCTCCGGTCGAGATAACCGAGTGGCATCTGCCTTTTATAACAGGTCTCAGTGCACCAAATGCTCGTGCTAACGCGCCTTTGACACTCACACATGTCCCTCGCACTGACCATTCAACCATCCTCGGATGCCCTGGACATGCATGGGGACGCGCATTCGTCGTGAGTGGTCTTACTTTTTTTTCTCGAGTTCGAGCTTCATCGTACTCCATCAGTTCGGCATTCTCTCTTTCAGGCCATATTTCATTGGCACTCATCTCCCCCTCTTCGTTTTTCGTCTGGCGAAAGACAACCTCGCGTATTCTACTAAGATCATTGACTGTCACGTTTGAAGGCCAGTCAGAGACGCTCTCTCCTAGAACTGGTTACGCTCCCCTCCGTCTCTGCTCGATCACGCGCGAATTACTACCAGGTGACCCCGTAGAGATCTCAAACGCAGGTCACGAAGACTCTGATCAACCCTGTGTGTGGAATGTCGTCTTTGACATTACTGTGCCCGGCTGGCTGCCAACTACTTCAGTCTATGGAGATGCCTCGTTGCAAGCAACCGGAACCTCTTACGCTCTTTATGCCACCGCTACATTCGTCAATATCAACCACGGTCATTCCCCATTTTCCTTTGCGAGTGTATGTGGTCTTGTCCGTTCCCGAGCGCGCACAGTCGATGCGCACAGATGTCCAATTACTCTGCGTCGTTTCATTGAGCCACAGTCTGGGTCCTCCTCTAGCGTGTTCCCAATTTCAATGTACATTGTTGACGCACGTCGCGAGCCAGATTCCGAAGGTTCATCTCGAAGATCTATCCCCAACCAAGTTTTGGAGAAGATTCAGGTCGTCGCCAGCGTACCTAGCGCTACCGCAATGGATGAGACTTCCCTTCCCTTTACCTTGGGTATCCGTGGAAAAGACTTGGATGATTCTGTGCGGAAGCAACTCAAGATAACAGAGTTTTCCGTTGATGTAGAGCAAGTCGAGATGTATAGGTTCGGCTCTATCATACGTTCGCTCACTCGTGACTAATATCTAGTTGACTAGGAGGAACTTGAGTCGAGACGACGTCGACCAGTATCCCGTCCCCCCGCAAACCCACCAGCCTCCTCGCGTTCCGCTACGAAATCCTCATCCCATCCATAACCTGTATGACACCGGGTTTCTGGGGACCTCCAGGTCACGTGTAGAACGATCGTTCTCTCTACTTGCTCCCAACGAACCGGGAAGGTACATCATATCTGGGGACGGCCATGTTTTCGACCTAGACGCCGGCCCTTCTTCTGAAGACAACTGGTACATTTTGGAGACCAAGCTTCCTCTTTGTACAGAACCCCATTCCCGTGATTGGGCGGGTTCCCAGGCGCGACGGATCACCGAGAATAGTCCGCTTTTCAGTGTTGAGCACTACTTGCACGTAGTGATCTGCTGCGAGTTTGATCTCGTTGATGACACTATACTCGAACGCCTTCACTTTTCCCTTCCGATGAGGCATGTCAACATGCCGGAAGTCAGCATGCCTATGAGACATGCTGAAAACCAATGCGAAGCCATGCCAAAGAATGTTATTTGCACGCCAATTCTTCCAGCGTATTCACAGCTCTTTCATTCGAACGGCGAGCGGAAGCTCGACTACTCGATTCCGTTGCCACTTTACGAGCCTCCATCGTCTTCATCATCTGATTTTATGTCAGATCAGCACAGGACGTTATAATCTGTTTCAGTCGTGCACGGATAGCAATCACGCATACCTTACATTCCCTTTTTCGTGTAGTATTTGTCATCAATCAAGTTGTTCAACCGATAATCAATGGCATTGATATGACGGGTTGTTAATCAGTGGCGACAGACAAGTCTCAGACACTGCGCCTTCATTTTCACGCTTGTACGTTCCAAGCGTTATAATGCAAGACACGAGTGAATCGGTGGTGAGACATTAAACGCCTCTCATTTAATCATTCTTGACGCCTCCACGACCTATACGCAGCAATTACACTCTCAGAAAAGCCCTCCATCCTAACAATCGCATTCATTGACAAAGACGGGCGCGAGGACACGATCACACTACCCACGCAGATACACGCCACGCACTTGGCAGATATACTTTTACGAGGACGATGATGTTTGAGCAGTTCTGGCAGCTAAGTTGAGTTTCGCATACTACTGACTCCTTCGCCACCTCCGAGTCCAATCAGATATACACTAGTTTCACTTCGGGATGATTCAAGTCACGTACGTGCACGACGACCGTAGCAGCTACAAATACAGCGTGCAGCATGTAAGAGGACCAGTTCCTCATGCCCGCGCAAGCCTATCGTCTTCCTAACTTCCTCGTTCTGCTTCCCAATACTAAACCTGGTGGCGAGATCAGCCCCCATTTTAGCGACGCCGACAACGGATACAACGCATGGGTCCACAAAAAGGTTGGCTGGCTCTTTTCCATCGTGGGTATCTGAATCTACTGGCCCACACTCCCTGACGCTCGTTGTAGGAGGTCTACAACGCTGAAATGCCTCTTCTGGCAGCTTTAGCGTGGCCTCTCGCTTCCTGCC
The DNA here is from genome assembly GCA_038091195.1 of Phylloporus rhodoxanthus. Lineage (NCBI taxonomy): Eukaryota > Fungi > Basidiomycota > Agaricomycetes > Boletales > Boletaceae > Phylloporus > Phylloporus rhodoxanthus. The sequence continues at coordinate 3,204 of JBBPNZ010000150.1, read as the reverse complement.
AGGAATTGAGGGGGATTCTTGACTACATGACATCATCTTTCATGCTGGAGGAGTTGACGTATGTTATATTCACTTTTTCATTCGCATCCATGTTTAGGTGGTTTGCACAGCGATCGGTGTTCCAGCGCAAAGGCAAAGACACACTCACAGCTGTGGCTCAACACGCTGAGCCAATGTGACAAGGGGGAGACTTCTAGTCATCCATTCATCAAGACGATGCGTAGGTTAGTTGACAACTTGATACCGTTGATGTCGTTGACCGTCTCCAATATAGGGAACTAGTCCCTAATATGAGAGCCGCTGTCGACCCCTTTCACTGGCCGCAATTCATCGATTCGAATGCGGACTTTGCCAACAACACTATTGAAGAAGCCCTCGACCGAGAATCGCACTCGAACAAGAATGTAGTTCGCAACATCCAAAAGTACATGGTGACGCGTCGGGAGACGATCGGCACTCGTCCATGCTTTGTTCTAATGCGATCTACGCGCCGCCTCTACGTCCCCAATGACGTCTTGGCAAATCCAATCATTAAAGAGATGGAGGACGTCGCATTGGACATGGTTTTCATTGTCAACGTGAGGAACGCCTCCCAACGCTACCGCGCTGAAGTTAATATCGTCCTATGCTTCATTCAGGATGTTTACTCTTTCAAGAAGGAATATGGCGATAACGGAGCTCTGAACAACCTTTTGACAGTCATGCAGAAGGACCCGACGACTGAACATATGGATCTTCAGGAGAGACTCGGCTATACCGAGAGAATGTTTACAGCAGCCCTCAACCGCTTCAATGCGTGCAGGGAAAAGCTGCCCTCGATTGACGAGGATATGGATAAACACATCGCAAAGTACGCAGACGGACTGATCGACTGGGTGATGGGCAACATTCAGTGGAGTGCAGTGAACCACCGCTACAACACGTTCCGGAATGACGAAGACAAGAAAAACAATATCATGCGAATAGACCTGGACAGTCCCCGCCGCAAATTGCAACGAATTTTGTCGATCTTTTCTATCGCGGTGATAATATTGCTTGTATATCTCCTCCTTTTCCTGTACTAGCCTTTGTACCGTCGCTCGTCCGCTATGCTCACTTTGATCGACAGCATGTTGTATGTCTATGATTATGGCGTCAATTTTACCTTTCTTTTCGCCTCCCAGGTTTCTACCTGCCCCTCACATTTGACCACCCAAATCTCTGCACCGTTGAAGCCTACCAGATCGACATCACCACACCTTAGCGAGATGCCAGACTGCAGGTGAGCTGCCTGGCCGACGACACCCGTGTCTCTCAACAGGCGCGCCATCCTATCGCGTTCGTTCTTGTCTTCGTCCGCGATGTAGCACAGCGACATGTGAGGAAACCTGGGCGCACTCGGTTCGAGCCCACGCGAACCCAAGTCGGTCGCGATCTGGGCCTGGAGATCGACGAGCTCCTCCGTGCGTCGGACGTCGATGAGCACAGACCGAAAGTAGTGATCGCCGACGACGAGGGACTGGAATTGGGCATCGACTGGTTTCTGGTTTTCTGGGATGGCGTTGAGGAGAACATCCTCGATCCCGGGATCGGAAAAGGGGACAGTTGCGAGAGTTATGTGGGGTAGAAAAACGGGGTAAGAGCTGGGGGAGAGTGCGTTGTCTATCAAAGGGCGTCTGGGGAGAGCAGATTTGATCGCATCTATCTGCGCTGCATCGGGTACGAGCCAAAGAGAGATGCCTGAAGAGCACGTGGGTAGATTGTCACTCTCAGCCTCAGCCTAATCTTACCCATTGGCAGATGGATCGGTCAGGAAGATGAAACAACATTAATTTACACACGACGTAGATTGTCGATAGCTGTCCGTGTGTGGAAAATGACTACTTCAAGATGTTTCCTCCTGCGGTCCCAAACTCACCCAACTGCTCCCAACACCAGTGCTCTCAAGATCCCCATCATTACTCTCCACGTCTGCGTCAGAGCCTATCTCTTGTTCATCAGCAGTAACATGCGACTCGGAAGTGACCGCAGCTCTTGAAATCGTGGAGACATGTTCAATAGATCGTTGCAGAGTTAAAGAAGCTGTCCCAGCGCCTGGAATAGAGTATGTCTGAGGAGCGGGAGCCATCGGTCCGACAGCGCGATTACCGTCAGGGTCAGTTGGGGGAGATGGCATAGGTAGCAGGCGATTCCGAATTCGCACAATAAAGTAAGGAAGGACCAGAAGACGATCCAGTAGAACGGGAGGAAGGTATGACGCAAATGCGTATGTACCAGCTAGTGAACCTTGGGCTAAGCCGAGGAAACAGCAATCTGGCAACGCGACTTACCTCCTGCCCCAATGGAAAACCTGTTACCTCGCATCCAATCCTTGACTTTTTCGTACACGACGCCGACATCAATGCCAAGAACGAACTTGCCAGAACATCTTGCTTTAGTTCCAGCGCTCACAACGGCTACGAGACTGTCGACGAAAGTAGACACGTCGGCCGGAACACGAGAACTTCGGGTTTCACTAAGCGCACTGAACGCCACTCCGTAAGTGGACCTCTCCGCAGGAGTCCAATTATCCATATCGACTTTGACGCCGGGATCGCTCTTTGATGGGCCAACTTCTCCTACGTCCACCGTCACGACACGGATTGCGTTCATTGAATGGGTGGCAGCGATCTCCCTGCGGAGAACGTCGGCCGCACGGAGGGTGGCGGCAGCGCTCATAGCACTTACACCACCAAATGGCAGACCGACACGTGCGTCGGCAGCAGGCAAACAAAGAATGATTGATTTTTGACCACGTGCGCGCAAGGCGTCTGTGCGGAGCAATGGCAACAAGGCTTGGATGGTTTGGAGTGGTGTAATATGTGTGGAAAGCAGATGGGGAAGATAGGTACTGCGCAAAGATATTTGTTCGAATGGTGCTGGAGCGCAGTGGACAGATGCGGTTGGCAGGGTCAGCAACGATATCACAGAATGTACCAAGGGATGATAAGGGGTCGGTACGTATGGGTCACCTGCAGCGGTGATAGGAAATCGTCGCGACAGTGTAGACGCCAGTGATCGAAGGAAAATAGGCACAGTCCCTGGCTGCATGAAACGGTCGATCTCTTAAAGGGCATCTTGGAGGAAACAACATACCTCGTTAGGGTCCAGAACGAGGGCACGAACGTAGCCATGCCCCTTGTTTTCGATGTCACTGACAGCTTCCGGAGACGAAACACTGGTGAT
>JBBPNZ010000149.1:0-33326 GCA_038091195.1 Phylloporus rhodoxanthus | reverse complement strand
TGATGGTCTGCTATTGTTCTCTCTATTTAGATTACTGTACATATGTACAAACAATAGCTAGACAGTATATAAGAGGGGACTCCTAGTAGTATTCCCCTCTAACAAATTCCACCCACTTTTCATTCTACTGCTAGAGATACCCTACTAGCAAGACCTTGACTACTGTTTACATTCATCACTAAGTGAGTAGTTCCCACTTGGTTTATTCCTTTGTCCCTTCGCCGTTTGGATTCTATTCCAAAAGGTTATGAGCCCTGCCTAGACAAGCGGAGTTCGTCTTTGATATCAATATGCCTCCCACTGTCTCACATGATGAACGTTGGTGGTTGCTAGACATCATGAAAGTTGTCATGCTACTCATGTGATTGTATGAGGGGCTTCAGAATGCTCATCGGGTTGAGCTAACTATTGATTTATTCCTCTTCACTTTTAATAACGGATTTGCCGTTATCCGACATGAAATCAAGAAAGTTGTTATTATATTTGGTTTCGAGGATTTATCTCGAACTCATTTACTGATGATAACATTATCTTCTGATGTGCGACAGCCATCATCGTCAGTAAGTAGTTCCTCAACCCCAGCACCTGGTCTAGAACCCATGTTACATCCAACTACCCCATCTCCTCCTCAAGAAGAACCTCAAGGAGAGAATAGTCCTAGTCCTCCAAGGTACCGCATTATTTGCAAGACTGTTCCACAAGTCATTTTTGACAATAGAATAGTTACTCCAGGAGTTCCTGTCCAAATCCCTTGTCCTATCTGCCAAGGCAGTATTGAACGAGGAGAAGTTCACCATCACGGTGAGAGAGATGTTTTATGATGAGGAGTTGATGACAGCTTAGCTAATCATCAAAATCGTCCATTTAGTTTCTTTACTGTCATTCGCTCCACTCCACCACCTTCCTCTTATGGTCTACCTACCTTAGCTTCTACTATTGAACATCAACGAGACCCTCCTATTTACGAAACTCATTGCAATGATGTCCTTATTCCTGTCCCTGTCGCAAGTCCCATCCTCGTCCCATCTCCCACTCCAGTTTTCATCCCTGTTGGACAAAGAGAACCAATTGCCACGTCCTCTTCCGGAACCACCATGCCTTCCACTTCAAGATTTAGTGGAATTTCAATTCGACAAACCTTCCATTCCCCAGATCGTCCACCCAATCCCATGCCAAGCCAATATCGTGGAAATGCTTGCATTCGGTGCTCAGGTTGGTGTTCCTCATAGTTGAGAGGATGAACACATGGAATGGACCATCATGAGGACAGGTGAGTGGGTTTTGACTTACCCATGGGATCGCAACTGCCTTTGCAAGGTAATCCTCTATTTGAAAGACGAGGAACCATTCTATCTTCACGTTCAAACAGAGGGTATGATACAATCCTTAGCACAATATTGCAGCACTCCTCTCCTACATCCACTAATGTACCAACTGACTCTTCCAGTTCACGTCAAAGTCGCTCCCTGTCGCCTCGAAGTACGACAAATAAAACCGTACTACCCGCTGATGCAGATGCATCTGGAGTTGCCTCAAGTGGCACACTCCCCATGAATGGTAATGCCCTTTCAGATTCAACTAACTGAATCCGACACTCCTTATCCTGTTAACAGCTTACACTATTGTGGAGAAACCATAGCTCAATACTATGAGGCTGCCGGTTGGGCTTTTCCTTTGGCGACTTACGAGGAAACTTGTAATTTTACCATTCACGACCAAGGCTGGGAGATTTTTCGATGAGACCTTTTTCCTCCATCTTACACCAATCTCTATTTATACACATCTAAGGCGCCAAACTACTACCCGCTCCAGCAGAACTGGATTGAGATTGAACATGGAGCTCTACCGTGGACATGAGGACAAGCCACTGCGCAAGCACAAGGGATGATGGTTGAAGAGCTTGCCGCTCTTCATGGTATAGATGTCCAGATGTGGAATCTTCTTTTTGATATGGACATGTGTGATGACTTATGGAGGATGTCCCCGGATATTTACTGGAGATCTAAAGTAATTCAGAAGCTGATTAAGGATGCAGTAGGTACTCCAAAGGAAGATGTCGTTTATGCATCTCTCACCAGAACTTACTCTGGAAGAAAACGAAGAGCTGTGGAGCAAGGTGAAAATAATCGCCAAGTTAAAAGACATACTTAGTATTTCCGCTTCTACTCTTGTTCATCCTCTTTGGCCTTTAGGATCTTTTCATGACGATGCCGTGTACAATAGGGATTATACTTCACCTTTTCGTATGTTTCTTGATTATAATGCTTGGAATGGTAACAAGACGTTAGATATCCCATATCATTCTTGTGGAGACAAAGTATTAGTATATGTGAGAAAACAGGGAAAACCTGACTTACGTTTAGACAATCCACATTACTTTTACACTCTTCATTATGAAATACTTGAAGAAGACTATCTAAACGCTTTTACCATACATTCGTCATTACCTAGGTCAAAGACTAAAGATGACAGACAGAAATACTGGAAAATAAAACTCCTTGGACCTAATCAGAAAATGCGCAAGCGTCGTTCCAAACAACTCAAAAATATCTTGGGGATAAACATAGGTTTGACACCATTCAATCTTCTATCTCAAAGTTACCTTGATCTGTTTGCTGAAATCGGATTTGCAGATGCTATCCTATTTCTTTAAATGGCTGCCCTTACTACTCCAACTGACTTCAAGACTGACAACACTATTCTTGGCTGCATACCTGTTCTTATCAGACCTTCAAACTACACCATATGGAAGATTCGTGTTCAATCTGTTCTCAAGTCTTTATCCCTTTGGGGAATAGTTGACGGTACCATCACTTATGCTGGTACTACTGCCGCCAATCAAGACAAATGGATAACCATTGATAAATGTATAACCAGCATTCTTGCCAACACTATCAATAATTCCCATGTTCATCACGTCTCCTACACTTATGCTGATGCAGCTAGGCCTTCGCTCAGCAAAGCCCTTTGGGACAAGCTTTTTAGCTTGTTTGGATCTTGTGGCCTAGCCAGCCAATTCCACTTGTTTCATCAAGCCCAAAGAGTGTCTATTAGCCAAAAGATGGCAAGTGATGACATTAATTGTCTTACTTCTCTTTTTGATCAGATGAATGCCGCTGGGCTTAATCTCCCAGATTCCTTTTGTGCAATGTTCCTTTTGGAACGTCTTCCTTCCGACATATACAGCTTTTGCTCACTGTGGCTCTTACCACAGAGGTTGCAAACTTCATGGTGGATATGATTACCACGAAGATCTTAGCTGAGATGTCCATGCAGAGCTCTCATCGATCTCTAGTATCCCGTGTTACAAACGTAGAGACTACAGAAGAAGTATGTAACCCTTCTGCTAATCAGACTAATATAATCCGAAAAGGACCACCTACTTACAATAAATGGTGTCCTCAGGGAGGTTATAACCAAAACCAACCTTCCGGATCTGGAGGCTTTCGCCCCAGGTTTCAGAAGAGACCTCCTGCTTTCCAAAAGAAAGAGCAGAATCGTGCCGGTTTCGCTATGCGCAAGGACAAGAAAGGAAAAGACAAGGCACCCCAACAAGGTGGTGCTAATATGATCAAAGGAGAACAAGGTTTCATTCATGAAATGATTACTGATAAAACCACTGATCTAACTCTTAATGAAGTGATGTCAGCATATTATTATGATTCTGTCGATCTGATTGCATGTGATGAGTACATGTCTATCGAGGACTATGAGAAATTGATTGAAGGTACGAGTACCAACACTTGGGAAACAGGTATGCAGGATCAGGACATTGGAATGGGCTTTCCTTGTCCAAGTTCTCCCTTTCCTTGCTGCTCCTCTGCAAACATCTGAGAATTTGCTAGGAGCTGTAGAACCTTCTCAGAGAAGAGATGAGCCAATTGAAATCGATTGAGAACAAACTCCAACTCCTGCTAGAGTTGAGATGAAGCAAAAGGAGAAAGAATAAAAAGGTTGTCATTCCACTTGGAGGTTTGGTTTCGGGTACAAGTCATTTTTCGAATCATTCAACTGCTTTTCCATCTTCCCCTATTCCTTATACTCAAACTGAAGACTTTTCTTCTTTGAGTCAGCCTTTGCTGATATATGGTGCTGTTCCGGATATTCCAGTTACTTATACTTCACATGAAGCTATTGCACCTTTATGGAATAGTAGATCATTATCCATACCAGTGGATGACGATAGAGATACTTTCTATGATGAAGAGAGTAATCAATTCCTTTGCTACTATGTTGGTGATTCTTCACCACAGTCTGATAAGTATGAGTTCGCAAAAACTCATTGGATGATTGATAGTGGTTGCACTGATCATCTGACTCTGTTCATAGATGACTTTGTTCATCTAGGAACAGGCAAATGAATCGCTTCCGTTGCTAATGGAGCAACAGTTGAAATGTATGGTTCTGATACCATTTTATTACAACAAATCAATGGACCTTTACCAGTCATAATCATTTCTTTAGAAGATGTTTGGTATGCCCCTAAAGCTACCAATCGCTTACTTTCTGTTACAGCATTGACCTGCTGTGGCTTTCGCTGCGAGATTTCAAATACTGGGTCTAGTATTTGGGACAAGAGAGGACGTGAGGTGATCCGGGCGTCTGCCCTATCTCCCACTAATAGTCTTCATTGGTTTCAGTCGTCTTTGATTACTCCAATGCTTGGGACTGTAGCCTCTCTTGTGGATAACAAGTCTTATCATTTGTGGCATCAACATTTTGGTCACACTTCTCATAATGCTTTGCGCCATGTGCACACTACTCTTTCTGGTGTTCCTACATTGACTATTCCTTCTGACCTTTCGACCTGTAAAGGTTGTGCTTTCGAAAAGATGCCGGATCGTTCCTTTTTGGGTTCTGAGAAGTGGGCTACACGCCCTCTTGCCCTTGTCCATACTGACCTTATTGGTCCTATGCCTATTGAACTGCGCTCTCGTGCTCAGTATGTTCTTACTTTCATTGACAACCACACTGGGTATGCTCTAGTGTTGTTCTTGTGGGCCAAGTCTGACACTCTTCATTACTTTCGTGACATGGCTGCCTGGGCTGAGACCTTCACTGGTCACACCCTTACCTCTGTCCATTCAGACCATGGGGGGGAATACATGAGTCATGAGTTTCCATCGTTCCTCACTACCAAAGGAGTGACTCATCAGACTTCTATTCCTCATATGCCACAACAGAATGGACATGCAAAGAGATTTAATTGCACCATTTTGGAGAAAGCAGAAGCCATGCGTCACCATGCCTGCTTACCCAAAGCATTCTGGCAAGATGCTGTGGAGACTTCCGTGCATATCTATAACAGACAACCAATGCGTCGTTATGATTGGAAAACTCCCATTGAAATATTCAAAGGAGATGGCAAGAAACCAGACACTTCTTATTTCCGAGTCTTTGGATCTCAAGCTTATGTCTTCATTCCACCAGAACAACGGCCAGACAAACTGTCTCCCAAATCTGAGGAAATGACATTCATAGGATATGAACCTAATATAAAAGGATGGCGCTTTTGGTCCAAAGCTAAGCATCAAGTTGTGATTTCTACTAATGCTACATTTGATGAAAACTATTTTCCACATTGTTCCAGAAGTCAAGAAGATGGACCTGCCCCTACTCCGATTCAGAACAATGATTTATCAGATCATGAATCTGAAATTCCAAGATCCAAATCACCCAATTGAGAAATTGAGATATGTATACCTTTACTGAGAGATGAACCTAATGTGTGGTCACCACCATCATCTCCATCTATTCCATCTAGATCTCTTTCACCATTATTTTCTGATCATTTATCAAAATTGTCTCCTTCCTTTTCTTCTCCACCTAAACCTGGTGTGAAAAGAAATCATCCTGATACAGGTCATCAAGCAACTAAAGATGATCTACATCAACATAAGCGAAAGCTTATCTTGGATTCTCCACTTATGTCAATCGATGATGATAATGAATGGTTAGTTCCTGATCAAACCAAAAAGAATTGGTTTCCACCATGACACAATACTAGAGAACCATTAGTGGAATTTAAAGCATGACCTCATTATTATCATCTAATGCGAGATGAGAGAACCACTTTTCAGGAACCTGCAGAACAATGCAGATCTAATTGGGTTCCACAACCCAGATACATTTCTGATAATGTTTATGGTCAATGATGACCTGCTCAAATAGAACGAGATATTATTACAGGACAAAACACTATTCAGGAAGAAGAGACTCCTGATTTAATGGATACTTCCACTAATCAGAGACAACCAACTCCAACAAATGAAAGAGATATGGATGACATGTATAGTAATAAATGGTTTCGTTCACATTTATCCCAAGCTATTGATTCCATTGATCGAGTTGTACCCAAACAATACCAAGATGTTGCAAAACTCTCTCCAAACGATCAAAAGGAATGGAACAAAGCTATGGAGGATGAAATAAAATCCTTATTGGATAGAAAGGTATGGGATCTTGTAGATCTACCAGATGGCCGTATACCTATCAAAGGGAGATGGGTATTTGCCATTCATTCTGGAAATCGTGTTAAAGCCAGGTTTGTTGCAAAAGGTTTTACACAGATATTTGGAATAGATTACGAAGAAACCTTTTCACCAGTTGCATGGTTTGAAACCATTCATCTAATGCTTGCTCTAGCTGCTCTCCATGATTGGGAGATTGAAGCTCTAGATGTTAAAACAGCATTTTTATTTGGCAAGCTAGACGAAGAACTATACATGGTTCAACCAGAAGGTTTCGTAATAAAGGGCCAGGAACACAAGGTCTGTCGATTACGAAAAGCTATTTATGGCTTAAAACAAGCTGCACTGCAATGGAATAAGCAGTTGCACAAGTCACTTGTCCACCTTGGTTTTAAGAGATGTATTTCCGATTCAGGAGTATATGTAAAGTTTATTGGCAAGGACATTATTATTCTCATCATTTATGTTGACGATGCTTTATTCATGGGCAGTAACAGAATTCAAGTCCTTGATCACAAAAAGAAGTTCATGAAGAAATGGGAATCCCATGATTTAGGAGAAGCAAAAGAATATCTTGGTATGTAAATCACGAGAGATCGAAAGAAATGATCTTTGATCCTTGATCAATCTAAATATGCTAACAAAGTTGTTAAGCGATTTGATTAAGAACATTGTAAGGAAACAAATGTTCCTTTACCCACAGGATATTCACCTCATCCTAAAACTGGAGATGTTAATGCTAAACTTCATAGCAATTATCAATCCGTTATCGGATCCTTGCTTTACATAATGCTTGGAACTAGACCAGATATAGCCTATGCGGTTATCAAAATGTCACAATTTTCTTCCAATCCATCGGAAGAACATTACCACAATGCAATGCAGATAGTTCGTTATCTATCTCATTCACAAAATCTAAGTATCACATATAGTGCTACCGGAAATCTTTCTGGACTAATTGCCTATTCTGATACAGATTGGGCTAGAGATGTCGAAACATCTCGCTCAACTACTGGTTATGCTATATTCTTAGCAAATGAAATTGTATTCTGGTTATCCCAGAGACAATGAAAAGTAAGGCTTTCTTCTACTGAAGCCGAATATTGTGGAATGACTGAATGTGCTAAACAAATCCAATGGATTTGTAACCTCTTCGGAGAGATTAAACTTTCTATGACACACATACCTTTATGCATAGACAATCAAGGTGCAATATTTCTTGCATCAAATCCAGCACAAGAAGGGTAAACAAAACATGTCCGTATTCCACAACATTATATCCGCAAAGCTGTTGAAAATGGTGAAGTTGAACTTTTCTATGTTCCCACCAATTCACAATTCGCAGACATCTTCACAAAGAATTTAGGAAAGATAAAATTCCTAGAAGGATGCAATGCCCTTACACTTACACTGTTCCCAACATAAACAGTGAGGAGGAGTATTGAAAATGTCATGCGATATTATCTTTTATCTTTAGTTATCACATATGACATTGATCTGTCAGCTGTTTGTCATATTCTTTTGTCATGCTGACTGATGTACACTGCTCATGTTTTGCCATTGGACGATAAGCTTTCTCATTTGTAATACAATAGATAAGCTCCTTTTACGCCATTGGCTGATGGTCTGCTATTGTTCTCTCTATTTAGATTACTGTACATATGTACAAACAATAGCTAGACAGTATATAAGAGGGGACTCCTAGTAGTATTCCCCTCTAACAAATTCCACCCACTTTTCATTCTATTGCTAGAGATACCCTACTAGCAAGACCTTGACTACTGTTTACGTTCATCACTAAGTGAGTAGTTCCCACTTGGTTTATTCCTTTGTCCCTTCGCCATTCAGATTCTATTCCAAAAGTCTCTTCAGTTGTTCCATATGGAGGTGTGGAAATGTGGGAGAGAACAAACAAAGAGAAAGAGAGGTAAAAGCCACACAACTCACATGTCAGCAAACAATTGAATCAATTAGATTAGCTGTGCTGCGCTACATGGGGTCCTTGCCTCACCTGATCGCCCCTGCATCTGTAAAGTGGTCAAAATAGACAGCAGGTTTCTATGGCTATTTGTAAGTGAGCAAGCCTTCCTATTGGCTGATTCCTTTTTTGACTATCCTAGTTGCAGAATTGTACTTCGGCTAACCCAATTCAAATGATTGATCTGGGCCAGTGAGGCTGAACAGCGCCATGAGCCGTTGGTCTGCATGAAGCATGAATGAGAGCCTGTGCAGGACGTAGTTTGTAAGCAGAATTTGTTCGCTTGTGAGTTCATGAGAACTTGGCATCCCACCCGTGTTTTGGCAGAGATTTAATAATGCAATGTAGGACAGCAATGCACCATCAAGATTACCATCATGGTATCCAGACTGACCCACCATCTGTCTGACTTCAATGTGCGCTGACAACTTCTCCTTCATCTCATCAAGCTTATTCACATACTACTATCCACACTCTTTGAGACATTATCCACAATCAGCTCTATCCCAAAACCTATGTGTATACCATATCATACATCCACACTTTCTGGGTATCATTGGGTGCTAGAACTAATTACCAGGCATCCAGACCACATCTATTTGGAACTCGAACTTCAAAAAAATACATATCTTGAGCTCATTGCTCACCTGCGCACGATTGGATTCACTGATACCAAAAATGTAATGGTTGAAGAACAGGTGGTGATATTTTTGTACACATGCATTACTAGGTTAACAACGAGGCATGTTGGGGAGTGCTTCCAGCACTCTAATGGAACAATAACCCAGTAAGTTGAACTACAGACCATCACAGATTGGACTTATCAGATCATATACATAGGTATTTCAAAAAAGTGTTGTATGCCCTTTCCGACGCCCTGTTTTACACATCATTTGTCAAGTTTCCGACTGGTGAGATCATACCATCAAAGATCTGGAAGAATAGCAAGTTCTGGCCATATTTCTGCCATACAATTGGGGCAATCGATGGCAGCCATATCCTGGTTGCCCCACCCCTGCGCATGTGTGGAAACTATCGCAACTGCAAGGGGTTTCTTTCACAGAATGTGCTTTTTATTTGTGACTTCAATCTATTCTTCATCTATGCACTCACCAGATGGGAAGGATCAGCAACAAATGCACGTGTCTACGACGATGCAATATCAAGAAATCTGCATATCCCACCCGGTAAATACCTTCTTGCCGATGCTGGTTATCTGTTGCACCCACAGCTTCTTGTACTCTACCGCGGCATTCGCTACCACCTTGCTGAGTGGTCTTGAGTGAGCTCAAGGTATGATCATCTTTGTTTTCCCTTTGTTTCTAATTGCTTTTAGGCCACAAAACAAAGAAGAGCTCTTCAATCTTTGTCATGCATTGGCATGAAATGTTATCGAACGAATTTTTGGAGTCCTGAAACACTGCTATCGTATCCTCCTTCTCCCACTTGAATATGACCTGGAGGTCCAAGGCTGGTTGCCTGCGGCACTCGCTGCACTTCATAACTTCATCTGTCACCATGAATGGGGGGAGGATAGCAATGAAGAAGAGGAGGAGCCATATGAGGGGTAAAAGGGTAATGGTAATAGTGATGGTGATGGTGACAGTGAGAGCAATGGTGATGGTGACGGTGACAGCAATGACAATGGTGACAGTGATAGCAACAATGATGAAGAGGAGGGGGTGAATGCTATCCCAACTGATACTTTGCCGAGTGCAGGAGATTATGATGCAGCCAGTGCAATGTGGGATAGCATTGCACAGGCCATGTGGGTCAACTATCAGCAGCATGTTTCAGCAGTACAACGGGATGATATCAACGACAATTTATATACATAGATTGTATGAGCGGATGCACAATGAATGTCATATTTTGTGGTAACAAGAGTAGAGATAGTGTTCAAATAACATATGGCAATGTGGAATGAAACAATTCTATACAAACCTAGTGCAACTGCCCCATCTCTTCTGCATACACTCTCACAATCTGCCCAACACATTTCTCATCAGTGTTCAAAGCATTGAATATTATGGCTACTGCAGGGCGATGCTCGATAATTGCTAGGAAAACATCTTCGTGTGCCTGTGGCACAAGGTTCATAGATCTCAACCATTGCGTAGTCTGGACAGCATCCATAAGGGCCTTGAGGGGATCAATGAAGTTGGCTGAAAGTGAGTTGCTCAAGTGTCGGATGGATGAGTCAACCACATGAAGCGCAATACCTGTTGAGTCTGTACTTCCAGCCATTGCTTGGTTGCTGGAATTCCAAGAACATTTGCTTTTATGAGTAGACAATGCTGACGACACTGAAGCATTCATGGAACCCAACACAGATTGCAGATTGTCGCTAGCCAATACAGATTCAAAAGGGCGCTTTGATCAGTTGCCACTAGTGGGCGGGGTGGTAGTCTAAGCAGGAGGGTGGGGGGAAATGGGTGTTGGGCCCACAATGGGCCCACCACTGGGTGGAGTGACAGCTGTTCGTGGGGAGGGGAATGGCACAGTGACAGAGAGTAAATTGATTGCGGCGGCAGTCATGGAAATCGCATGACCGATAAGGTCACAGTCCAAGTTAGTGGCAGTGTTGGGTGCAGCGCATGTTTGGAGCAGGAGAGATGGCAATGCAAGAGTAGAAATTGGTATTGTAAAGTCATCGGGGCCAGTATCTTCCTCGACATCTTCTGTAGAATTGAATGGGACTGATGTGTGACTGCTTGCACCAGGGACAAATGCCCTTGCACCTGAGGCACCACCACCTGGAAGAATGGCGTCAAATTGTTCTAGGTAGCTCCAGCCCCTGTTTTGGAACTCCTTCAGGACAGACTGTATATTATACATGAGATTATTATTAAATGTAATGGTGAATCCGTACCTTTTTTGCAAGAAGAGTATTCCACACCTCAGTTGCTGCAGGTCCACTGATTTTTGCCCCTCTTTCATTGTTCCAATGGAATTCTGACGCATTATTATGCAGGAAACAGATCGCCGTGTGTATACTTTTAAGCTGTGGTAGATTGTGTTAATTTGACAATACCAATGGTCTCAAGGCTCAACTTACAGATGACCATTTGTTTCTTATGGTACTTGGTTTCTTGAGCACACCACCACACACGGACTGGATATGAGCAGCGGCTCCACTGAGCACGACATCCTTTGAGCTCCCACCATCTGAGATAATCCCAGGGTTATTGTGGAAGTATGCGACAAGGGCGTCTACCTCCTCTTCATGCCATCTAGTCCTAGCACTTCCTGTTGCATCGATTGGGGATGGGCCTGCCGATCCTGGTTTGGCTTGGTACATGGTATTGACAAGAGTATTCAGGTGGAGGATAAGAGAGTGTTGAAGTAGAATCACTCGCTACCACAAGCTTACCTAATGCTATACAGTTCTGTAGTTGTAGCCTTTTGTTCACACAATACTCCATCTGCTATTGCGAATAACACCGCTGTTTCGCCCTGCCTCACACGCACGTTGCGTTCCCAGCTCCTGACTTTTCAACATAGCGGACCATACCCTGCGTTACCGGGGTATCTCAATTCGGTAACCACACGAAGGGCTGTGTGAGTATGCTGACGACCGACGGGCTGCGTCGCAGGCACTGCAACCACACGAGTACGCTGTCAACCGACAGGCCGTGTCACAGGTACCAGTGGATTTCTTGGACTTGGAGCAGATGCTCCACTCTCATTCCCTCTCCCCTTGTTTTCTGCCACTCATTCTTTTCATCACCATGTCATCCATTCTCAACATCGCTCTAATGCCGCACCTCAACGAGGAAAATTACCATTCCTGGCATGTTCGCATGCGTGCGCTACTCATCCATGCTGATTTCTGGGACATCGTATTGGGCAAAGAGACTGGCCCAGACCCTAAGAAAGCTTCTACCACAGAAGTTGAGGCCTTCGCCTCACGCCAGCTCAAGGCTGCTGCTGAAATTGCACTGTATGTTGAGGACAGCCAGATTGTCCATGTCCATGGTGATGACCCCAAAGTCATCTGGGATGCACTTGCCAGTGTCCACCGTGCCCATGGCCTTTCCACCCAACTTGCTGCCATGCACAAATTCTCCCGCATGGAGAAGCGCTCAGATCAATCAATCATGTCATGGATCGGTGATGTCAAGGCACAAGTGCACCTCATGAAGGACATCGGTATCAACCTCCCTGACCTCCTCACTGTTGTTGTCCTCACTTCTGGCCTCCCTCCTGAGTATGAATCTGTCATTGTTGCTCTTGATGCTGTCAAGCCTACAGAGCTCAATCTTGAGCTTGCCATCTCTCGCCTGCTTAATGAAGAGGAGCATCATCTCAGTCGCAAACAGCTAGAGGATTACAAAACCTCGCTTATCAAGGATGGATCTGATTCCCTAGCTTCTGCTTATGCTTCCCGGGCTAGCAAAGTCAATGTTACCTGTTTCAAGTGCAGCAAGAGGGGCCATTATGCCAAGGACTGCCAAAATGAGGATGCTAGTCTCACTTATGAGGAACCTGATGGTGTATGGTAATCTTTGGACTTTCAGGGGGTGCCCTTTTTTTAAATTTCTTTTGTTCACTTGGACTTGCTCACGATTCAGGGGGTGTGTTGAAGTAGAATCGCTCACTACCACAAGCTTACCTAATGCTATACAGTTCCATAGTTGTAGCCTTTTGTTCATACAATACTCCGTCCACTATCGTGAATAACACCACCGTTTCGCCCCGCCTCACACGCACGTTGCATTCCCGGCTCCTGACTTTTCAACAGAGAGGTCACCCAATGGTAGATCTTCTGGTGATAAGAGAGGTTTTGTGGAGGTCAAGTGCATTTGTGCACCATTGCTGGTCAATGCTAATTGAATCTCCGCCCAAACACGGGTGGGATGCCAAGTTCTCATGAACTCACAAGCGAACAAATTCTGCTTACAAACTATGTCCTGTACAGGCTCTGAAGGCAATTCAGTGTTATGTGTAGCATACACAATGGGTTCCACTCCTAAACTGGTTGCCTCGAGTGATACTCACGAAGAGACCAACTCCAGAGGAACGAAGGAGGACAAGGGGTTGCTCAGGGGTTTCCTAGAGCAAGACAAGGACAAGGATCATTCAGGGGTTTCCTGGAATGAGACAAGGACTGAGAGTTCGACTAGAGAAGTCGCAAGACTGGGACTTGATAATACGCTAGTATTGCACAGATCAAGACTAAGGAATACATACGAGAATGGACGAGTACTTATACTAAGAAAGGTACGAGCACGGACCAGGGAAGACAAAAGAAGAAAGAGACGATTCCCGGAAAGTGAAAATGAAAGGAAAAGGTCGACAGACTGGCTATGAAATGTAATAATCAAAAAGGATATCGGTCAAGCTGCAGAATGTGATAATCAAAAGAGAACACAGGTTGGGCTATGGGGTGAAAGTGTCAATGAGGTGAATATCCAAGTTGGATTGGATGAGATCATACTACAGATGAGTCATCATATGAAAAGCCAGAAGAGAGTGAAGAAAGTGGCTAGTAGTCCCCCAAGTAGAAAGCGAACAAGGATAGGAAGGAAAAAGCATAACATTCAGAGCAGTTTGGACAGTGACGGGGACTCCCAGATCAAGCAGTCAAAGAGAACAATGCGATGGAACATTGCACCACATCATTGTAGGGGTGAGCGCACGCCCCAGGGGACTGTCATATGCATGATTTTTAGTTAAGTCCAACTCCGCTACCTCCGCTACTCCGGACCTCTTTCCTTCAGAACTCCGGTGCGTTCTCTACCAAGACGCTACTAGGAGTCTCCGGACTTTCACCTCTGATCTCCTTTTATCCCTCTACATTCCGTTCCTTATACCTTTACTCTTTTGTATTAGACCCGCCTCTTAGATTCGACTGCAGCTGTGTTTAACTGTGGACACAGCTCCGGCTTATTTTCCCCCTGTCTCTGCCTCCGTCCTTATACAAGTAATTTCCTAACTCTGCCTCTGTATATAAACCCTCTGTACTCGATACTTGTACTCTAGTTCAAATATCGACTTAAGATACCACTCCTCTACTTGCGTCCATCTCTGATCTCCGACCCTCCATCCAAATTTGGGGACATGACCGTTGACAAGGGTGCACCACATACGGTGAAGCCACAGTCCCTTCCGACTTAAAACTCCAGAGTTCCGAAGTTCCCTCAGGAGTTGACACGGTCTTGACAGTATATTCGAACTCACATCTTGTCAACAGTCTTTACCTCCTCAATGACCACCCCTACCCGCTCTGACACTCGTGCACTGGGTGCACAACCTCCCTTATCCTCTCATTACGCCTCTCTCTTCACCTTTCGAAGCAATTGGGGTGACCCAGGTCCCTCCGAGCGCTTCCGAAGTTTCTCCGCTCGTGCTGCACCAACCTCTGCGTCGCACCCACGTCCATATTCTCCAACTTCGGTCGCACGCACACACGAGACTCTCTGTACCCCATCCTTTCACAATCCTCCAGAAGGCCCTGATGGCCCCAGAGATGACTCCTCCGATGATGATGACTCCGACTTCCTTGGGTATGACTCTCTTCCTGAGAATGAGCCACAAGACGCTCTTGCTCACCTTGCACAAGCGATCCAAAAACTTGCTCATTCCTCTCGTCGTCCCACCTCCGCATCTGCTCAGTGCACTAAAGTCCGTGAACCGGACCAGTTTGACGGGACCGATCCCCGCAAACTCCGCGTTTTCCTGGTCCAGTGCGAACTCAACTTCCAGGATCGTCCTAAGGCCTTTGCCTCGGAGCGCGCTAAAGTCACATTTGCGCAATCCTACCTCAAGGGCATCGTGCTGGAATGGTTCGAACCCGACCTCCTTGACTCTGACGATGTCTTCTTCTGTCTGCTCTGGATGGACAACTACAAGGAGTTCGTCCTTGAGCTCCAGACCACTTTCAGTCCCCACGACCCTGTCGGAGATGCCGAGCATCAACTTGACAATCTGACGATGAAGGACAACCAGCGTATCAACAAGTACGTGGTTGAATTCAACCAAGTCGCTTCCCAAGTCCGAGGCTATGGAGATGGTGCCCTCCGGCACTATTTCTACAACGGTCTGCCCGACCGCCTCAAAGATGAAATTTCACGCATAGGCAGACCTCCGACCCTCTCTGAGCTCTGTTCACTCGCTCACACTATTGATGCACGCTATTGGGAGCGCAAATCTGAACTCAGTCGTCGAGACACCCCTTCGTCCATCATGTCATCATCCTCTCTCTCCGCATCACCCAATCCCTCCGTTCCTGACTCCGACAGTCACACATCCTCTGAGAACATGCACGACTCCGAGGAACAGGCAATCAACCCCTCCGCAACTCCGCAGCCACACCTCCAATCGCAGCTGGATAGCAATGGCAAGCTCACCGCCGTTGAACGCCAACGCCGCTTCGATCATGCGCTCTGCATGTTCTGTGGTCAAGATGGCCACATGGCTAAGGAGTGTCCCAAGCCTACCTCTCACGCATCTATGGGTCATGCCGCTACTGTCGAAACTCCGGAGGTCTCCACCTCGGAGGCATCTGACTAGTCTGTATTCTCCGCTCCGCACGACAGGCTATTGCCTGGTCATGCACCCTAGGAGTTTCAACTTCATGCCTCTGTTCGCTCCGCCTCTGTTTTTGCCCTCCTGACATTTTTCTTCTTTGTATTTGTTTTTTAGTTTCCTCTCTGTTCATAGACTCTGCCCTCATTACTTTAACAGATGTAGTTGTGTAATAAAGCGCGAACTTCCCTCCTCATACCTCCACTCCAACTCCGATGGATCTCCGATGGCACACCCCATGCTACTCCTTCCCTCCGCTCTTCGACCGGTGTAATCACTCTGTTGATGTTATACATCAAATCCGTTGGATGGCTTCTGCTCTCTTGATCTAGGAAATCACTGACCCACCCGCTAAACAATCCGTTGATTGTATGGGTATTGGGCAGTATCTTATTCTGTTCACCTCCACATGCCATGCTGACACCCCCTGTGCATCCTCTGCGGCCTCCGACTTCTCCGTCTCTGGCCGGACTTCCGCTCAATTCACCGCGTCCTCTCTGTCTTCCCTCACCTCTGACTCGCCGACTCTTCTGCTCGGACTTCCATCTCCGACTCCGACTCCGTTGTTCGTCGCTCCTGCGCTGCATCTCCAACCCGTTCCCCTTGCCCTCCCTAGACACTGGGACGTCTAGCCTGAGAGGGGGATAGGGACTATGCTGCGTCCCTCTGTGCACCTCCGTGCACACCCTCCGCGTCGTCGATCAACTCCACAACTTCACTCCGTTGGTTGAATGAACAAAACATGTACAATAACAAACTATCTACGATGGAGGAGCGAGAAACAACGAACTACTACTCTTCCGACCCCTCCGCATCCTCTTCTTCATCTCCCTCTGCTTCTTTCTCCTTTCCTTTTCCCTTCTCCTTCTCTTTCGCCTCTTTTTCTTCCGTGCTCAACCTCCCCAAGTCCCTCCTCACCTCCTCTACCTCTGACTCATCCACCTCCAACTCCTCCGAGTCCGGGTCTTCTCCGTAGTACCGCGCTGCCTGGAGCTCCCACATCCACTCTAGCACGGTGGTTTGGCTATGCAGAATCCTGTTCTGTGTAACCAATGCCTCCTGAATCCCCACCAGCACCTTGGTGACTTCAGTAAGCCCCCAGTGCTCCGCAGACCCATTCCCCTCCGTCTTTTTGGAGCCGCTCGGCCCCGCCTCTGCTCCTTCATCCACCTTTGCCCTCTTCCTTTTCCTCTCCGGCTTCTCTTCTCCGGGCCTCTCGCACTTCGCCTTTGCCTCTTGACACCCCAAGCACGAGGTGGACTTACCAGTCCCGGGCTCGCAACTGATCCCCCGATCCTCGCACCTCACGCAAGCAGGCAGCTCCACAGAGGCCCGCTTCTTCCCCTTCTGGACACTCTGCTGTGTGCGGACCTCCTCCACCTAACTCCGTCAGCTCCGTCGCAGCACATGCAATCTTTGACTTACCCTTTTCTTGGCCGCTTCCTCAGCCTTTCGCCTCTCCAACTCTGCCCTCCGCTTCTCCTCCGCCTTGTGTCGTTCTGCTTCCTCATGCGCCCTCTTCTCCGCCTCCTCGCGCGCCTTTCGCTCTGCCTCCTCCTTCCGCATCTTCGCTCGCCTCCGCTGCTCGTTGAACTTTGCGGTGCTAACACCATTGTCGTCGTTCTCGTTCTCCTTGAGCTGCTCTTCAGACCAGCCTTTGATGTTACCGAGGGGGGCGGACATGGTAGTGGTAGGAGATTAAGGAGTGGAAGCTGACCTCGACGGACTTTATACACAGGCAAACAATAAGCGACTTTTCGGACTCCGACTCCACACTCCGCATTGTCGTCGCTAAAGGCCTTCAGGGGTTCAGGCCTAAGAGGGGGATACTGTCATATGCATGATTTTTAGTTAAGTCCAACTCCGCTACCTCCGCTACTCCGGACCTCTTTCCTTCAGAACTCCGGTGCGTTCTCTACCAAGATGCTACCAGGAGTCTCCGGACTTTCACCTCCAATCTCCTTTTATCCCTCTACATTCCGTTCCTTGTACCTTTACTCTTTTGTATTAGACCTGCCTCTTAGATTCGACCACAGCTGTGTTTAACTGCGGACACAGCTCCGGCTTATTTTCCCCCCGTCTCTGCCTCCGTCCTTATACAAGTAATTTCCTAACTCCGCCTCCATATATAAACCCTCTGTACTCGATACTTGTACTCTAGTTCGAATATCGACTTAAGATACCACTCCTCTACTCGTGTCCATCTCCGATCTCTGACCCTCCGACCAAATTCGGGGACACGACCGTTGACAAGGGCGCACCACATACGGTGAAGCCGCAGTCCCTTCCGACCTAAAACTCCGGAGTTCCGGAGTTCCCTCAGGAGTTGACACGGTCTTGACAGGGACCCATTTCACTGAGGGGGTGTCTAGATCCGAGCCATGCAGCCAATCATGTATGGCGTCATCAGCCAATCGAACCAATCATTGGCTGTGTTTGTTTATGACACTTTGCCAAACAATGGGTCCGTCACATGCATATAAATTTGTGAGACATCGCACCACATTTTTCACTCAAACCACCACTTCGCGACAGTGTGCAAGCCCTGAGTCAGTAATGCACATCACCCCTTCCCCTGGATGTGCACCCATCCTCCTCAAGCAGTCCTACACTCCTTCCTGATGCCTGACCACTCCCGACAATGGATGTCCTGCCTCGCTGACTGGACTCTATCACTTATTGTGGCTTGACAACCTTGGCCAGTTCAACTGTGGTACTACTATGGTGGGCAGACCCAGTATATGCTCAAAGCAACCATTGCCACTAGTCCTTTTTTGACAACAACGCTGCAATGAGGTGGACGTGGGAGGACAACACAATGACCACAATGCTACAGCAAGGTGGACATGTTGAGGGTGACGCAACGACATTCATAGCACTAGGACGATGTTGCGATGGGGAGGATGTGACGAAGGTGATGCTACAAGGATGGCACAATGAGGACGGGTGTGACCACCACAGCTCAACCTTCACCATGCCTGTGCCACTGCACATATACAAGGTGTATCATGAAGATGAGTATGACATGTCCACACCACCACTACTATCAGTCCTACCACAAGGCATGCCCAATAACAACAACAATGCATGTGCTGACGACATCACCTGCCACCTCTGCACCCTCACGATATCACCTGCCATGTCAACACCCACTGTGGCAAGAACATGATAGTGATGATGTGATGATCGTGTTGTGACGACAAGGATGTGACAGGACAATGTGATGACCATAACACGATGAGGACAATGTGGTGGCCATGATGCAGCCCACCCACTTTCAGATACTGGTACTCTTGCCAGTAATGGGTTTGGCACAGATAGGTAAATGCTGACCCATACCCATGATGTGCTATTCCTTAGCCATCGTCTTCATAATGTGTACTGCATACTATATTATAATTGCTTTTGCTGCTTTCTTATGTGTAATTAAGGAAAAGCTGACAATCCAGGCCAACATTTAGAATACCTATATATTTAATTACACAAATTAGCAATGTATCAAACAGTTGTTGAAGATTGGCAATTGCCATAAATATTATCTACATTTAACAAGCTGCATACCTATATATTCAATTACACAAATTAGCAATGTATCAAACAGTTATTGAAGATTGGCAAATCATAGATTACAGTTGAACCTCTCATAACCCATGCCCCTTGGGAGTGCCCATAAAGTATGGGTTATGAGGGAGTATGGGTTCTGTGGGAGAGTAGTATTTGAGGGTTCATGGGTGCCAAATTTTTTGTAGCATTCACATCATCCAACCATTCCTCAGAACTATATAGATATGGGCTTGCAAGCCTTTAATGGGCACATTGGGGGGAGTGAGGCACAAGTAGCCACAATATAAGGTCTTTGGATGAGCAGGCGAGGCAGCTTCCATGCTTCTTTCTTCTGAGTGCCTCGCACCAGCTCTGTCCTCAACTTGGCCTTGAGCTTCATTGCAGACTCACACCCACCACACCACACCCAGCATGCCATCTTATTATCAGCGTGATCTCACAGCTCCCCAGTTCCCTGGGGTCCAGACAGCACCTGCAACGTGAAAGATACTACTGTGAGGGTGCCTGCCCACCATTGCAGCTCCTTCGCTAGGCTAGCAGGTGCCCTCTGATGGCCAGAGTGCTTCACCCCCTCATAGCAAACATTTTCATATGAAGCATGTACATACAATGATACAAACAGCATTACTAGTACATGTGCATGTTCCCCACTCAGTGTCCCCAAGCAGAGTGTTGTCCAAAGACTTAGCATCAAGCTTCACTTTCCAGCCTGTGTATCTGAATTGGCTAGTTTCATAACAAAAAGTTGATACTGGAGGGGATTTTGGCATTTTGTGACAAATATTGGTCATTATCCAACAATATGTATGGGTTATGACATCAAAAATTGAGATATGTTATGGATTTTCAGATATACCTGGTGGTAGATATGGGTTATGACATGGAAAATGCCCATGGGTTATGGGTTATGGGTTATGGATCCAAAATCACTGCAAACAAACTCAGGAAACTCAAAAATGTATGGGTTACAAGGGGGTATGGGTTTTACCTGGCATGAGTTATGAGAGGTTTGACTGTACTGCAAAATTGCCATAAATATTATATACTTTTGACAAGCTGCATACCTATATATTCAATTACACAAGTTAGCAATATATCAAATAGTTATTGAAGTGTGCAAAGTGCTGACAAGTGTTCCCCAATTAGCTCAGGTTGTGACCAAATTGTGACATCCAAAAACCTTTTCCATATTAGCAAAGCTTTATACCTATATAAGATCATATAATACATTTCACACATTTTATATTTTACACACATTTGCAAGATATTATATAGTCTTATAAGATGTCTGTCAATTCCCTGATGTTGGGCCAATGATGCAGCCCCCAGACTTTGGCGTCAGCATAGGAAATAATGATTCAAAATACCATCATTGCCTTTTACCAGCATCAGCATGCTGACTGTGCTTCTCAGTATACACGATGGGACTGACGAAAAACAGAGTACAACTGACCAGGGGTAAACAATATGAGGTGGACAATACTTAATAAGTAGTGGTTCATGGCCAAGTGGACCAACTCTTACGTTTAAATCCTCAGCCTCCAGCATATTGCAACTCTGCTCGATGTCATTTGTTATCGCCCCTGGTCACTGTGCGTTAGCTTCGAGCATGACATTGCAATCAGGACTGAGGGTGCGTCTGTCCACTGGAGGGTCTGGCAGGCGGCCCGTTGCTCTCTCCTCCTTGCCCCATTCCTGACCTCCACCTAGGCTACAGTCCAAAAATCTCTTCCCATCATCCACGATCATGCCCTTCCTCACCTGCAGCACAGCAACTCCATTTCTGTAATCTTGCATGCTCCCTCCCTTCTTCCACTCTGTCCCCTTCCCCTCGACATTCCAAGGGCCTTTTCCACAAACAAAATGAAACCACCGCGGTCCGAAAAAGACCCCCTTCACCACTACACTAAAAGTATGCATTCATGCAGGAATTGCCATTTGGGACTTGGTGGTCCCCTCAAGCCGTTGAAGGATTTATCCACTGCAAACGCTGAGCTCGTGGCCATCCTACCTTCGCCTTCTGTCCCAGCACCAGTTGAACCACAGACAGCAAAGGAGGCTCCCGTCACCCTCGCATCCTACGTCCCCCAAAAACCTCCAGGGTTCAAATCAAAACTCGGGCCCCGTCGTGTGAGCTGTGGTGCCTTCCTAGATTACATGCCGTATACCAGCTTTCTTCCTGCATTGAACAAGACGGCATCAAGGTCAGGCGGTCAGTCTTGGGGGAACTGTTTTGGAGATGGGAGGACAGAAGGAAAAAGTGGTTGGATGAGCACACGGCCGTCACACAGCAGCCCCATAGGATGATGTCAAGGAGTCTCCCCAGCCTAATGGTGTTGACAAGTCGGACCACCATGACGTACTTGATGACCAAGCGGCCTTGGGAGGACAGAATAGATAACTTTACTTTAGCAAGCCCTGGGAAGCTTAGAGCTCGAAGTGCCTATCCACGAACTACTGGAGCGAAACGTGAAAGCGCTTAGAAGACTAGAAGAACTTCAGAATAAACGGTTATCAAAGCCAGGCGAGTTTAGCCCGGTTGAAGAAGGCTCCAAAGACTGGGATAATGGTCAGCCCCTGCCTTGCCAACGCATCTTGTGTCTCAGTGCTAATTTTTGTATTCTAGCTCAGGGTATTTCCTACTCTCTTTTCCTTCTCACGTCTCTCCAGCCCCGGTCATTCACTTCTGACAACCCTCCTCTGATCCCATTGCCATCTGCCCTTCATAAACTGCAATGGACCCTGCTCATAGCACCCTCTGAAGGCTGGCAAGGGACACTCCCTGCAGAACACACAATGGCCCTGCGAGACAATTCTACCTTCTACATCAAGTCAACAGCAACCACAATCCCAGCAGCCCCATCGGCGCCGCCACACCAACACCACCACAACCCATGCCCACGCAAGCCACTGCTGCCACAGCAGCGTCCACAGCCCAGGCATCCACCGGCTACCCATACAACTACGCAACACTCTATCGGACAGGCTACCAGTAGAAACCCGGTCAACCGACGACATATTATCCCAATGCGTACGCCCAGGCAACCACGCGAACACAGGCGCAGTACTACCAAGTTCGGCCGGACAGCAGCAATACGCCTATTCGTCCCAGTACCAATACAATCCCCAGATGCAGACAAGCACGTCTGCAGACAGATCTTGCAAGGGACGCCACAGCCGAGCGCAGCTGCCGTGACATCCACGATGATGGCCGCGACTGCAATACTGACGTCGTATGTGGGCTTCTTTAATGTGACTGTGGGCGTGGGGCGCAGGGTGGCCAATACAGTTGCAGCAGCGTCGCTGGCTGGGAAACCCTGTCAGCCAGCTGGTACTGGGGTGGGGTTCGGCCGCGACGCTGCCGTCTGGCACACATGGGAACTACGATCGTGGGACAGTTGGGCGCTGTGGGTGCGTATTACCAGCCCAACTATTACAGAGCGTACCAGGCGGGCGCCATCTCCTGCGCAACCATGATTGTGTTAGCATTATACGTTTAGTGGTTTTCTCTGTCTAGAGCAGTGATAATCAGGGAATAGTGAAAAAAAAAAAAAAGTAGTCATGATGCCCAGTGGATTTCCAGGACATGGCTTCCTATGTGAGAGTGTCCCCTGTTCTGTTCCCAACTTAGCATCTAACCTCCCGGCGTCGCGCAGAAACTGTGTGACCATCCACAGACGAGTCCTCCCCTGCCACACCTCATCGTATCCCCCAGTGGACTATCTTCAGCCTGGATATGAGAACTCATCTCTTCTGATGCCTTGTTCATCAAGAGTGTCAATGATACCACTTGGCACGTACCCTCATTGAACTGCG
Organism: Phylloporus rhodoxanthus; assembly: GCA_038091195.1. Taxonomy (NCBI): domain Eukaryota; kingdom Fungi; phylum Basidiomycota; class Agaricomycetes; order Boletales; family Boletaceae; genus Phylloporus; species Phylloporus rhodoxanthus. Next base: position 9,968 of record JBBPNZ010000149.1, on the reverse strand, counting down.
ATGGAGACAGGGAATGACGACGACGAAGAAAAGGAATATTGGGAGATCGTGTTTCACGATGGCATCTATTACGCACATATGGTTTGTGTTTCTTCCTTTGTCTCTCCGCACTGCTGGTATGTTTTCCCAGCTTGTTGATGATATCATTGCAATATTGTTCCTACAACAGGTCGACCGTCTGTCCCTACTATCATATCTGTTTTGCAAGAACCTCATTGGACACAATTGTTACTGTGTTGTCGCATCACTGCAAGGCCAAAGAGAAACCCTCGCCCACGTACGTCCTCTCCATCTCCACCACACGACGCGATAAAGAGCTTGGGTTCTGCAGTGCTGCTGCAGAAATTCTTGCACGGCTTTCAGACTCACCTAAGCAACAGTCTACTGTAAACGAGAAGGACAGAGTTTATTATCCAGTGGCTCAGGCCCAGGATTCATCATTATGTATCGGTGAAAGTAATGACATCGAAGGCGCGTCCATGGAACAGCTACTATTTGACCCATTGGTCTGGTGGATAGTAAATCCCTGTCATGCACCACAACTTCCGAGATGAACTTCTTCAGTCTCAAAGCTGAATGAAAGACGACTGTCGAGTGTGATGCAAGTGATGCAACAGGCAAGGCTTGCTGGTCGCCGTGTCCTCCTGTCGCTTTGCGGTCGAGTTTTGGGACATTGATTCGGTCAAACAAAATTCTCGCCTGCATTCACGCACGATCTTGATCATCTGGTACGCAGGGAGCCTGTTCAACGTGTACGTTCAAGTCATGCAGAAGAAAGGGATTCAGCATTTATCTCCACTGCCAGTCAAGCGTTGATCCCATCCCTGCACCCTCCGCATCTGTTCAAGCTGACGCTCGAGGTGAGCGCAACCACAGCCAAGTACCCTCACTTCCACAGCAGATCCTTGCCTCTACCTCATCTCCTACTGTTTGTCAAAATACAGCGTATCCGGAGTGGGACTCCCAACTCCCCCCTATCGACTTCATCAAGTTTCTAGACAACTTACCAATCGACCGGGAACACCATCCCAGTGACAGCTCCTCCAGTTGCGCTAGTACAGCCCTACAGAGATCCACGTCCATCCGTCTCTGCATACTTTTCAATCTCATGCACCGGTACAACTGGGTCATCGATTGGCATGCAAATCACCAGTGTACCCGACGTGTTCTCCATTAGCCAGAGTTGGGGATGGAAGTCAAGCTCACTGCGGTCAGAAGAGTTGGGCAAGACAGTGGGTGTGGGTGGACAGCCTGTCAAGTCGCCTGTGGCAGCACCAAAGGAGCTTAGCTTTAGAGCAATGGCCGTGTCGGGCCTCATATAACCTCATAACCATCTTTTTCTTTTGTACTGTACATTTTTTCTGGTAAATCTTTTACATAGGGCTGATCATGCTGTTGGTGCTGTTGACCCATTTATTCCAACTAGTGTACCTCCAGAAGTTCATGGTGATGGATTAATACTATTCCTCACTTTTTTTCCTGTATGGAGTTCTACCACATAGTGTGCACCTTTATGTTTCTTATGTTTCTAATAGTGTACTGTTCTTTTCATGATTCCACATGTTTGACATGACAAGGAAGGGAGAGTACTATGTAACACATTAAGGGAAGTAAACTGGGCCAAAACTCAACATCCCAACAGCACACTAACAAGACATTTGAAAAGATGACAGAAGTTTGCATATTCCTTTCCACTTGGTTTCCATGATACATCAGTAAATTCACACTGTTCTTTATTTGGCTAAATTTGGCTTAATCGACTTATAATTCACCCGAAGCATGAAAAGTCGCCAATCCAATAAGACACGCGACTCCGGATATGCTTATTCTGCCCACCGTCTTAATGATCTTGCGTGACTTTGTGAAAGAACGAAAAAACATGGCATTAGCAAGATTAGCCAGTTAGATACAAAAAGTCAATTAAGTGCTAGTCCAAGAAAATGACTTGCTCGAATGAAAAAAAAAGGATAAAAGGATAAAAACGTGGGCATGGAGTGAAAGGAAATGATATGCACGACTCATTGATACGGCAATCAAACAGCAAAATGGGAAATGAAGTCCGAGGGGAGACCATCAACGGAAGGCGAAGAGATCATCGAAATCATCATCACCAGTTTCGAATGATCCCGAAACACTCCTGGCGGTCTTAACATACTGATGAGCTTCCTTCACAACCAGATCGAACTGGCTGTCAGACATTTCTTGGATCGGTGCATGGTAGCGTTGGGTGGTTGCACCCCAGAGGCTGTCATTGAACTCGAACTGGGTTCCCTTGGGGATGAATGATGTCCATGCATCCACCGATTCTGCTGGCTGAAACATTACTTTACCATTGGCGACCAGTGTGAGGACTCGGGCGAGCTATTAAATTAAAAGAAGCAATCAGTTTCTAATGTCATAAAAAGAGGAAATAACAGCCTTACCGCGGTACAAGCCAGCGCAAGCGCACCTCGCGCTCCGAATCCTTGAAACCCTGAAGGCAAGCCAGCGACCTCGACATGCCCTTGGGTGTAATTGTAATGATGCGCGAACGTCTGGAGAACGAACGCGGACCTCCAAAGTCCCGACCATGCCTGATTCAAGTGGTCAATTAACAGATGCAACACAAACCGAGAACGTGAACGACCAACCTTGTTGTCGAGTCCTTTGTTGTTGCTGAATAGGAAGTGGTTCTTCATGACCATAGCTTCTGCGAAGGCTTCCCGTATCTTTTTGTCAGCAAACTCGGGGTCATTCGCAAAGAAAGCCGTGATGACCGCTACAGCGGCAGCGGCAAATCCACCTCGCCAGTTGCTAAGCGATTGTTTCGACTGTGTTTTGCTGTATCAGACAATGCTAATAAAATGTAAACTGACTTACGATATAGTAGACAGGTCCCCCAATCTCAACGGTGTACGGAATAGAGTTCTTGTACACGATGTCCCATGTCTTTTGTAGTGCAGCCCGCAGGGTATCATCAGGGATGCTCCAAGCGTTCTCGTAAGTTCCAGCCAGGTGTGCCACCGTCGAGATGAAGACGCGCCGCCACACATTATTGTTTGTCGCACCATTCGGGAGGTCGGAATTGATGTATTTCTTGTTAGCACCACTGCCCTGACGCTGTGATGTCGATGTTCGCGAACACTTGGAAGGTGGCGGGACAGAAAGCGCCTGCAATACCCAGGAGTTAGTGCGGTGAATATATAATAGCGGCAAAACGAACTGCGCTCCCAGAGACCACGTTGCTCTTGGTTTCTGCTTGATGCAGAAATGAGTCCTCTTCCTCATCTGGCTCGGAGTCACTTATAACATCAATCATCTGTGTGAAATAAGAATATCAGTTGACAGTACAATGGATGTTCTAGGAAGTCACCATTGCCTGCTTGCGGCGTGAAAGCTCAGGTTGAGTGGATGGGGGGGGTTGCGAGCTATCTTCGTCAAGATCATCGATGTACGAGATAGATGGAGCATTCGAGCCGCCAGATACATGCGGATTAGAGGTGGTACTTGCTAGACTCTCCCTGTGGCTCTTTAAGCGGGAGTTCGTAGTGCTGGTGGCGGTCCGGCTGGCCTGTCGAGAGCCTCGGCCACAACCACGTAAACGGTGAATGATGAGAGCGTTGACCGGTTTCGCAGAGGTGATCTTGCTGGCCCAGTCCTCTATTTTCCCAACACCGCTGATGTTGTCTTTGATGCTTTGTTGATATAAGTCATCGAGGAAATCCCAGTAGAAAAGGACAGTTTCAGTAAGTAGAAGCATTGTAGAGGTGAGCGAGAGAGAGCACTTACACAGCATTAGTGACTGGCTGCTTCCGCTTCTGGCCAGCAGCGCTCCCAGGCTCCTGATTGCCGGCGTTCAGACCAAGATCTGTTCGGAAGCCTCGGATCAACACCGCAAGTATGTTGCATTGCTGCATAATGAAGTGGGGTGAAAATGCGCTTACCTTGCATCATGCTATCAGGAAGCTGGCTGCCATCTAGAATGAGTCAGATATTAATGTTTCATGTGCGATAACTAAGGTGCATAGCATGCTTACCATCTTCTGGTATCTGGCTGGCATCTAGATCGTAGATGAGGTAATGGTGTCTCAGTGATGGTGCGTTGTCCAAACTTACATAGAATGTTGTCAGGAATCTGGCTAGGTTCGTCTTCGTCCGTGCCTCTTCCCTCTTCCAACTGCTGCATTTCCAGGTCACCTAGAGTAGCTTCCATCTGCTTGTCTTCGGCCTCATGTGAGGCTTGTCCAACCAATAATGAGGCCTTGTGGACAACACGAGGCCGTGGCCTTGGCTGTAGAGGGTGAGTACGCACATGTTCCTCGCGTTGCGCTGACTGATCCATTAAATTTGCAATGCGTTTGATGCCGCGTTCTCGTGCAGCCTCCTGTGCGAGACGCTCCTGTTTAGCATGCTCGTCGTCAGCTTTTTTCTGCTCTGAGGTACGTCGCTTTTGGGTGCCTTCCAGTAAGATGAGCCCAGGACGGTGGCTAGCATTTTTAGGATGAGTAGCAGGGCAAGACATTTTGAGCAACAAGGAAGGATGCGGAGGAGCAAAGGAAAAAAGAGACGAAGACAACGTGTATGTAAACGGTTGCGCGTGTTGCCTCTCGAACAATTTCTAACAAAGTTCCACGGCTGTGCAGCCTTAGCCTCTTACCTGATCACCATCCCTCATGTGCCTCATCCATCCGAACTTGTGGTTTAAAACGCCAGCTGGACCGAAGCATGGCCAATTTGCTTGATCCGTCCCACAAGTCCTTGCATCCAGACAACCCACTATGTCGTCCCGACGAGCATTTACTGCTCGCCGAATCCCATGTCCATATGCCAACTGTCGCCAGTGGTTCAAAACGCCAGCAGGACTCAAGCACCATCAGTCGTCAATACACAGGTTTACATTTGATTCCTCTTCAGATCCATCGAGTTTGTCTGCTCCGTCTGCTCCAGTCCGACCAGCCACTCAACCTGTGCCTGGCATCCTCCGAGACTATCATGACACACTCACAGGTATGCCACACAACCAGCGTCACTGTTAACTAATGATGTTTCAGGCCAAACGTACGATGCAAATGGGAATGCAATTGATCCGAGTTTACCTCCCCCCCCTCCTCCTGAAAAGAGCCCAGATGATTGGGGCCCGTATGGAGACCGTCTCCGGTTTCAGATTGCTGAGCTCATCTTCAAACAAGCTGAACTTTCGGCAGGTAATATAGACAAACTTTGCGACCTTTGGGGTCTTTCCCTTGGGGACAATTCCACAGGAGGTCTCCCCCCATATGTCGACCACAAGGAGCTCTATGCTACTATCGACGCAACAAAACTAGGCAACATCCCGTGGCGCAGCTTCAAATTACGGTACAATGGAGAACGCCCATCAGGAACTGTCCCATCCTGGATGACCAAGACTTACGAGTTCTTCTATCGGTCCCCTGATCATATTGCACAGGATATGTTATCAAACCCTGAGTTCGACGGTCACATTGACTATGTCCCTTACCGGGACTTCACGCACACTGACAACATGTGCCGATATGAACACCTTATGTCGGGAGACTGGGCATGGACACAGGCAGTGAGTGGACTGCCTCCTAGGTCTACTCGTCTAACTGTTAAATGTCTAAACAGGACGAGATCTCGCAGGATGCGCGCACGCACGGTGCAACATTCGTTCCTATTATTTTAGGTAGTGACAAAACGACCGTCACTGTGGGAACTGGCCAGCAAGATTATTGGCCAGTGTACATGTCGATCGGGAACATTCACAACAACATCCGACGGGCACATGGGAGCGGGGTTGAGCTATTGGCATTTTTAGCCATTCCAAAAGGTTTGTAGTTTCGCTATCGTCTCCTATTATTACCATTGATTTCGCTTAGCGGCAAAGAAGTACGACGACCCTGCATACCGACGATTCAAGAAGCAATTATTCCACGTTGCGATGTCACGAATACTCGCACCCCTCAGACCCACGATGACGACACCTGAATTGTTACGGTGCTCCGATAATCGATACCGCCAGGTTATTTTTGGGGTGGGCCCATACATTGCTGACTACCCCGAACAGGTCCTGGTATCGGGTGTGGTTCAGAATTGGTGCGGACGGTGAGTCTGCCTCACAAAGTTTACTACTCTCACAACAGACATTCATGATATCTCCTTGCCCTAGATGCATCGCATTTCCTGACAACCTCGATGGAGGAGGACTACCGCGAACCGCTGAACTGATGGATGCGATCTCCGAGGAGACTACTTCTACCGTGGCATGGGAGGATTGGGGCGCTGATGTCAGCATCACGGTACTGTTTATTCTGTTATTCCATTTCGCTTGGTTGAATATCGTGTTTCAGTTATTTACGCATCACTTTCCACGTGCCGACATTTGCCAACTTATCGCACCTGATATTCTTCACCAACTGGTGAAAGGAACGTTTAAAGATCACCTCGTCGATTGGGTTGCAAAATTTTTAGAACGCCGATATGGGAAGGCTGGTGCAAAAGAACATTTGGCTGATATTGATCGTCGGTAAGTCATCTCTCACTCAAACTCTTCTCTCAATATTGAATCGCCGTCACTACAAGCATTTCTGTTGTCCCCTCCTTTCCCGGATTGCGGCGATTTCCAGATGGGCGTGGTTTCACCCAGTGGACTGGGAACGACTCAAAAGCGCTAATGAAGGTGAGTTCATCCAATTCTCTCCTGGTTTGTTGATGTTCACAATGATAGGTCTACCTCCCTGCCATCGAAGGGCATGTCCCCAGTGACATGGTGCAGGCAATCCGTGCTTTCCTCGAATTTTGTTATATCGCCCGGCACAATGTTATCTACGAGAAGTCCTTGCATGACCTAAGGTATGCACTTAATCGCTTCCATCAATACCGTGAGATTTTTCGGGAAGTTGGTGTTCGTGACCACTTCTCTCTCCCTCGCCAACACTCCCTCACCCACTATGAATCGTTGATTCGGCTCTTTGGCGCACCAAATGGTGTGTCCACATCCATAACCGAATCGAAGCATATCATTGCTGTCAAAAAACCGTGGCGCCGTTCAAGCAGGAACAACGCCCTCGGACAAATCCTAAAGACAAATGTGCGCCTGTCCCAGCTGGCCGCTGCCCGTGCCGACTTTGAGGCACGTGGTATGTTGACGCCACTTGCGCCGCATGGTACACATCAACGATATCTTTGTTTTGTCTACTCACTGACTGTGACTTTCACAGCCGCTCCCTCACCCGCTCAGCCCCAGGCGCAACAGGACAACGTGGAGCCGGATGAAGACGAGATCTCTGGAGTGGATGAATCCCTCAGACTAGCGCATTCGGATGTTAAGCTCGCTCAGACACTGGGTGAGCTTGACACCTTATTCACCTGTAACCATTTTGACTAATCTCAATCAATGTAAGCTCGTGGCCGTGCAAAGACCATCTCTGGCCTCTCCATCAAGCTGGGGTTTCCAAATTTGTCACTCCTCATCGGGCAGTTTTTATCACAACAGCTCAATGACGACTCATTATTCGCTTCTGCTCACCACTGTAATCAACTCCTGGATCCAATAAAGGTGAAGATTTTCCATTCTGCTGCGGCTACATTCATGTCCCCAAGTGACCCAAGTGGGGTCAACGGCCTCTGCCGAGAACAGATCCGCGCAAACCCATCTTGGCGAGACGGCGCACCACGATACGATTGCATCCTTGTCAGCACAGACACGTCCTTTGATGGTATGCTCAGCATGGAAGTTGCGCGGGCACTCTGTTTCTTCTCATTTGCTCACACGAATGGTGCATTATATTCTTGTGCACTCATCCATTGGTTTGACCGGCTTGCGGACAAGCCAGATGAGCTGACAGGGATGTGGATGGTCTCCCCATCCTTTCTTGAGGATGGTGTGAAACACCTGGCTGTCATTCCTGTCGAAAGCATTGTCCGCAATATCCACCTCCTTCCAATTTTTGGTGCCGAGTACGTTCCGGATCATGTGACCCATGAAAACTCTTTAGATTTGTACCGTGGATTCTATGTCAACCGCTTCTCAGACCACCACGCATTCGATCTCATTTCTTAGCTCACTTCTTTTATCAGTTCTCATCAGTTCCCGACACAACCATTCTTTTGTCATCACTCTCTTTTGTCGCCTTAATCATTGAGTCGCTTCGATGGACTGTTATCATCCCTGTTCCCGTCATCATGGAGCTTGATGGCTCTCTGCCAACACGTCCCAGATGGGCGAGGCTGCGCAGCAGGCAGTTGGTTACATTACCTCTCATATCCGATAGCGCGCAACATCGCTCAAAGTCCAGACGTCCAAGGGCAACTATCTTACGTTGCTCAACGTCCGAACCGAGCAAGCCGAGTTCTCTGATGCAGGTCCTCGTATTCCAGTTCTTTATTCGCGCTTTACATCTTCGCATGTCTATGTTGCCGTGGATTCCACTCTCCTCGACACCCCCGCAGCCCCACCTCATAGATGCTCCCTTCACTTACGACTCCCTCTTCAACATCGAGCCCTATCTTGATTCTTTAGCACCCACAGTCTCCCTATGGCGTGTTCGCCCTCCGTGCCCTGCGCCATCCCCCACAGCCGCCGAGCTGCCTCCTCCATCGCCCTTGAATACTCCATTGCCCTCTTCGCCGCTGCCCTCACAAAGTCGCCCCAGACGCTCCCAAAAGTGCAGACAGAGCTCAGCGCCATCTCCAAGGCCATCAATGAGTCCCCCAAGCTCAACGGGTCTGAACGCACTCTATGCAAAGGTAGAGGGTCCAAAGAAGGAGCCCATCTCCGACGTCACCAAAAACCTCTTTGTCGTGCTCTCAGACAATGGCAGACTGAATGAGACCAATGGCGTCATTCAGGGCTTCAATGGGCTCATTGCCAGAGGTGTCGGTGACCTCAGCCGCGCTGCTACTAAGGACTCTGCTGCCGGGCTTGAGACCATCCTCAAGCAGTCACAAGCTGCGCGATGACTGATGCCCCCTTCACTTACGACTCCCTCTCCAACCTCAAGCCCTATCTTCAGTACGCAGTCTCCCTATGGCGTCTCTACCATGGCTTGTACGTCTTTTTGATTGTATGCTTACATGTTCTCATTCCTCTCAGTCCCAGGTTCTTCTTCATCTCCTCGTCTTGACTTAACACTCTCAACTTGACCAACACCATCAGCGAGTACTCATGCACCCCCTCTGCCAACTACACCACCGCCTCCCCTGGTTGTCCCTACACCGCACCCGAGAACGGCATAATCGGAGTTACATGCCTCGTGTGAGCCGATACGCTGGCAACATCTCCACACCCACGTCTTTTGCATCGCCTTGCCGATTTAGTTAGCCCTCAGCACGTACTTGAAGCGGACCACATTGCACGCATTGTTTATTATGCCCTGATATATACGCATTCATGTCCCAAAGTATGCGACTGATCACCACTTGCTTTTCGACTCCCCTCCCTCCTTCCGTCCAGACCCTGCAGCGAGCAATGGTGAGACATCAGCATGTCTTACATCCTGCTCATTCATGGTTCTCATTGTATGAGTTCGCCGCTATTTGCGGAGCGGGCTGTTGATGAAAGATTGTTCAGGACACGAGATACTCGGTTTACATCAAGGTGTTGTTCCTGTTGCGCTTGCCCCTCGCATCTCGCCGGTCGAGGTACAATGAGCACCTTGGGTGAGCCGTTGATATTGGTACTGGGTTATTCCTGCCCTTTGTTTATGAGACCCCATCCTCACCCTTGCGCGTCCCTCAGGTTGGCTGCCCCTTCTTCTATCTTTTTTCCGGTTCGAAAGGTGCTGGCTGATACACTGCATGCATCTGCGATGATGCAGTCACCATTGCGGGAGCTCTCAATATAGTAGTACTGCACATGTTGTACTTATTTCCTTAACGTTACAAATATATCTAAATTTGCTATTTTGTCTTGCACGTCTAAAGTAGCTAATCATGAAATTGGACAAAGTTGCATAAGACGATAAAGACGCGTCAGCGGTTTCGGAATGGAA